>PYAF01004127.1:433511-487197 GCA_007407185.1 Glycine tomentella | reverse complement strand
AAAATCTAAAAGAAAATTAAGGTGTTACATTTAAGTTATTCTTGAAAGGGACCAAAATTGAAAGAAAAAAAAAACTTACATGAATTAAAATAAAAAAAAATCTTACAAAGAGTAAAAATTAAATTTGCTTTAACTTATAAGGATTAAAAACATATTTTAACCTTTTTTATTTGTCTTATTTTATAAGAAATGACTAAATTAAAGAAAATTAAATTTTCAATTTCTTTTCCAGAATTTTCTAAAACAAGACGGTCTCCAAAATCACCTTCCTAATTTTAATGAAAAATTTTATTATATTTATTTATATCCTTTTCTATCAACCCTTTATATTTCCATTTTCTGATTTTCTATTTTATGTATTTTATTCACTTTTTTTAGTTTTTTAATATTTTAGTTTAATGAAAAATTTGCTATTGACTACACCTTAATTTTCTTTTAGATTTTCGTTTTCATCATTATTTTATTTGATAATATGAAAGAAAAAAGAAAGGTATAAATGAATAAGAGAACAAATTATATTATTCATATATATTTTTTAGTTTTTTTATTGGATTGGACTAGCCTTATTTGTTCATTGCTTTAATTTTTATTTTATTTTCTAAAATTTGTTTGTCTTCTAAACAAGTTTGAAGATTTTGTCTTTGATCACATTTATATTTCCTAAAGTGGAAGAAAAGGATGAAAATAATTTCTCAATTATTTCTGTTTTCAGCCTTTACAACACTTATTTTAAAACCATTTTAAGAATTTAATAGATTTTAGATAAAACTAAAATTACTGAGTAGTGTAGAATTGTTTAAAAAACAGCTTTTAAAACAACAAAAAATGGAATTAAACATGTCCTAACTTATTCCATTTTATAATGTATTTTATTTTATATCTTAATTATAACAACAATAATAGAAAAAATGAAGTCGTAAGAATATAGATATCTTTGTAATCCCACACTAACGAGTTGACTTGAATTGCAGGTCCCAAAACCGCCAAAGAAAACTTAAGAAAAGTAGAAAACGCAAATCAGGCTCTATCGGCTAAGAGAATGTTTGGTTCTCTGGTGGACAATGTGAAACGTACCGTAGAAATCCCAAATTCAATTTGGGTATATGTTTCGGAATAAAAAATGTAATTTCTTCACTTATATTTAGCTGTAATACATGTTTATTTAAAAAATAAGAATGTGTTTTTTAAAATTCTTTTTCAATTAGCCTTATGTTATGATAATAGTTGTTATGTTTACTCTGAGTTCTCCACCCTTATACACAATATCAGCACACATCTCTCTTTTATTGTAAAATTTAATTTAAAGGTACAATTTTGGGTGAGAATTATAAAAAATATTATAATATTCATCATCACTTTTTACATTTAATCTATCTATCTACAAGTCTTTAAGTTATTTATGATACTCTCTCATATTTCAAAGCCTATCATCTCTCATATTTCAGATTATGGTCTTTTTTTTTAACAATATCTCATTACTTAATATTTAATAATAAGACATTAACGAATTTCATATCCTTTTAAGTAATTATACATCTAAAAGTACTTTTCATTATTATTACCAAACAAATTTTATCAAAAAAAAATTTGAATATAAAAATATTCAAACATAAATCTAATTATATAAAATTATTTTTATCAAACTTAAATTTCAAATATACTTTTAATTTAAACTTAAATTTACAAAACTTTAGTCCAAACACGACACTAATATACATGTCCATCCTAGCTAATTCTATTAATTGCTATCAATCTCGTTCTCTGGTGTATCTATTGCCAACGAAAACTTCCCAAATTTTCTACGTAGAAAAGAAATGCAAAAGGTTTTTACAGGGAGAAGAAAAATGATGTCTTATTAGTTTTGTATATAGTTCGTAATGTAGTATATATATATATATATATATATATATATATATATATATATATACACGAGAGGGAATCATTTTATACCGGTATAAAACTTTATAGTTTTACATCATTCAATAATTTTTTACTTGATAAGTATTTTACAAAATTCACCGTTAGATTGAAAGTTTATATAATGTAGATTACATGTCTCAAATTTCACAAAAATCTGAAATCATTTGAAGCCTAATTGATATATATATAAATTAACGGTATATGTACTTCTAAAATATGTAAAAATTAGACTATTTTGATTACATTTCAAATGATTTCGGATTTTTGTAAAATTTGAGACATGTGATTTACATAATATAAGCTTTCAATCTAACGATGAATTTTGTAAAATACTTATCCAGTAAAAATTTATTAAATGGTGTAAAACTATAAAGTTTTACACCGGTGTAAAATGATTCCCTCTATATATATATATATGATTCATCAATTGAATTCATAAATGAATTCTTTAAATGTCAAATAATTTTTTTATTAGAGTAAAATCCTACTTAAATCAAACCGTGTAGACGATAAAACTTTTTTTAAAAATATTTTACATATTTACATTTTTTTTATATGTAGGATTAGAATGCAATAATAAACAAAAGATCCAAATTATATTATTTCTAGCCCAACCACTTTTGGTCAGTTTGAAAGAGAAGAAAGTAGGAGAAAATAAAATAGGAAAAAATAAAACGGGAATCAAATTGTCATTTTCTTTGTTTGACAGGATAAAAAATAAAATAAAAATAAGAGAAATAATTAAATTCATGAGACAAAAATTCAAACTTTTTTTCTTCAATTTAAATTTTAAATTTTCTTTCATTTTGGTTTTCTTTCCAATCTAATTAACGTGTAGGATTCATTTTGAGCTAATATTTGCGTAGTTGCTTATGTCATCATGCATGTATGTTGAAGTGTTGAACTGAACTGGGGCACAGTGTTTCCTTTCCAGTCTGCAACTATGAAGTGGGACTGTTGTCAGCGAGACAGGTACATGCATCATGTGATTGGCCTCTTTACAATTTTGCATGCAGAGGGGGATATGTTTTCCAAAAAGTTTAAATATATTTTTAATTTGTATATTGCTTTTTATTTCTAATTTAATTTTTATAAAAATTAATATAATATAATTTTTGTATGAAAATCATTTTTGATAATGTTTAAATTTTATATACAGTTAATGTAAAAAAATTATACTATCAATCAATTAAAAATAATTTTATCTATAATTTTTAAAATATTTATTAGAAAAATCATGAATTTTATATTTACATATAATAATTTATAACTATATGATCATATAAAAAATCTAATCTCTCAATGTATTTAGTTTATTTTTTTAATATTATTCAATATAAAACTATTATAATATACATATTTTAAATTAAAAATAACTATCTCATGTAGTTGGATAAAATAATACTCCTATAATATTTTGTTTTATATATATATGATAATTCATTTTTAATTTAGCCCTTCAATTTCATTGTTTATTACCCTAATAAACGGTATTATATCAATAACAAAAGGTAGGAAATAAATAAAAATGTTTGTGAATAAAAGTAAGTTAAATTGAAATTATATATGCATGCACCTAACTTGGACAGTTGGACTTCCGTAAGGGAACAAACTGGTGGTAATATCAAAATAACTTTGTTACATCAAAATTCTAACATCAAAAGTTTCTGAGAATTTTTATGCCCCATTAAGTTTGTTCCTATCCTGAATTTTGTAAAAAAATGTAAAAGGATACAGCATGTACAAGTACAAATACATTGCTATAGTAGCAACATTGTGAACTGCTTTAAGAACCGGTGTAGTGTATTAGAGTATAATATGAACTCGTTCAAGACGTGACGTGACTTGCTTTTATGGCTTAGAGACCAAATTTCAACAACCAGCAAATGAATCAACGCGTGGATTGAATTGTTGGCCTTTGAATTTTCGATGTGAAATTCTGTAAACTACTGCCTGAGCTCAGCCCAAGTCACATAGATTTGATAACGTCATACTTTTTTTTTTTTTATCATGAATGAAATATTTATTAATTTTATTAATAATGAATTTTACTAAAAAATTGTCAATTTTAATAAAAAAGAGACACTGAATAACTATTTGATTCCACAAAAGATTCAAATCAACGCACCTAATAGGTGGAAGGCCAAAATAGTTAAGTACCTATTCAGATTCACATAAGACAATAATCATATTTACTAATAATTATGAGATTAAGTCACTTAATCTTATTTAGAAGACAGATTATCTAGATGGTAATGAATATAGACCCAAGGCCTAATAAGGTACAAAAATGTTAGTATAAAAAGGATAAGATCCTAGGTAAAAACCACAATTCATTAAATATACATTTATTATCTGTATTTATTGTTAGTAAATATAAATTATATGGACTAAATTGAACATTTACTATTTTTTTAATAAATATAATAAGTAGTGTGATGGGAAATAAAAAATATAAGAAATTGAGCCAAAGTGATATAGAAAAGAGAATAAATATTTAATTATAGTTATTCAATTTATAATTGATTTAAAATGATTTTTTTATATAAATAAATTTAGGATAGGATGACATCCCGGTCAAGTGTAGAAAAGTTTCTGGACCTAAAAAGAGAATTTATATATAAAAAAAAAAACACTTGCATTTATTTTTGACTTAAAAAGACGAGGAAAAGCTCAAACATACAACTTCTCGCATGTGAAACCTTGTATTTTGAGAGAGTCTATAGAAATATGTAGAGATGGCTTAACTGTTGAGGGCTTGATATAGACATATGTGAGCATAGCCAAGTGTCGGACGAATGATAATATAATTACATGGCTCATGACCACGCGACTTCTTCTTGAGCTTTAACTTAACAGTGAATGATCTTTCTCCACTTTTGCCAAATTTATGCAACTAGAATATATTCTATTCAAGTAATAGTTTAAAGGATCATATCAATAAATCCAATTGATAAATAACAAATTCATATCTTACAAGCACATAAGTTTAATTTTCGTTAATAATATAAAAATCTTATTGATAATAGATAATCTATAAATACTTTTATAAATATATATATATATATATATATATATATATCAAAGTGTATCCTAATCTTAATAAATTCAAGAATTCAACTCATCTAAACTTTACTTTATAAAAAAAAGTTTAAAAGACCATACACAATTTATGTTGAGCCTGTCCTCACCTTAGCCTTCTTTTGCTATAAAAGGAATCTTAGGGTCTACCCACCCTAACCTTATATCCAAAACCGTAAATTTTAGAATCACCCGTCGTTTCTCTTGTTCTTCTCTACAAATAAAATGTCTCTTTTCCCTCACACTTGTATACCACTCTTCTTACCTCCCCGCACCTTAATTTCTCTGCTTCTTTTCTCTCTCTCTTTTATTTGCTTCAATCTATTACTATCAATGTCATCATTATTTATTCATTTTTAAATTCAGGTATGACGGGTCGAAAGTAAGAAACTAATCTCTTAAGATATATATTAAGATCTATATTTAAAGGTGTGACATCTCCAAACGGATGATATTTTTATCATCATTCTTACTGCAAATTAAACTTGCATATCATCAATTGAAACCCCACAATTTTTTTATATAAAGTAAATGTCAAAATCTATAGAGCTCCCAGATTGTGTATATCCTAGGCCACCATTTACCATTATCCCCCCATGTGCTCCAACACCAAAGCATTCTCTCTACCTATCTAATCTTGATGACCAAAAATTCCTCAGATTCTCCATTAAGTATGTGTACCTCTTCAAGAAGTCTGTGAGCTTGGATTTGTTGAAGTCTTCTCTGTCAAGAGTTTTGGTGGATTACTACCCTTTAGCTGGGAGGTTGATCAGGAGCAGCATTTGTGATTGTGAGCATGATCACAAGCTTGAGGTGGATTGCAAAGGAGAAGGTGCTATGTTTGCTGAGGCTTTCATGGATGCCACTGCTGAAGAATTGCTTGAATCTTGCAAGGTCCCAAACAATTCATGGAGGAAGCTCTTGTACAAGGTGGAAGCTCAGAGCTTCTTAGATGTTCCTCCTCTTGTAATCCAGGTCAGATCATATGTATCTTGGTAGAAATTATTATATAATCTAAAATCATGTAATTTTGATTAATCTCTACTTGACACCGAATCACATACACATGGATGGATTCCAAAGTATATGCTTCCATTCCAATTCTATGTAGTAATTTTTTCATCCATGTACACTTAAATTCTATGCTGTTGTTATTTGAGTTTTCCGTTTTTTCCCCCCGATTTTCTTATCCATGTGTAGACTTGAAAATGATTTGTTATTCTTATCATAAATATAACAGAATAAAACCAGAGAATATTTTGTATTTCCCCCTTATTCAATTATATACTAAGTGCGTAATTCATCATATAATTTATATTCTGATATTATATTTTAATTAATATGTGATGCTGCTATAGATTTCAAAATATTTAAGTTATAATACAAAGCTATATATTTAAATGTTTTTATACCCAGATGCATGAACATGATATCAAGAATATCATATCGGAATTCGATACTTGTGATAACATTCTTTTATTAAAACTTTGAATTTGGGGGAGAAGGTAGGTAACATAAAAGTTGACAATAAGTGAATTTTCTGCATTTTAAAACGAAAAAGCAAAGTGCGCGCTAATTCCTCGTTACAGAAAGCATGGTTAGTGGTGACATCTAGGGACAGGGTGCTTTCAGCCATTGGCCCGTGCGTTTCCCTTCCCTATTCTAGATAAAGTTTAAATTATAAAAAAGAGAGAAATTTCAGGATTTTAGTAATAAAAGAGTTTTTATATATATGGTGAAGTTATCTCTCCCTCTCTATTAATTTTGATATATTCTGATTCATTTAACTACCGATCCAAGAAGCTACTGTATCAAAATTGTTAGATTTATTTGTTTGAGGACGATAATTGACAACTCTATAAAAATGTAAAGAAAAATCCATTTGTCCTCTCCTTTTTTTTTATTTAAAATTGGAATAAATGTATATAATTTTTTATAGAGGAAAATGTATCTAATTTGTTGAATACATACATGTTATGTGTTTATAGACATATAATAAAAAAATATTTTATGAAAAGATAGTATATATATTAACAGTATAAATATTTTTATATTATTATCTAATTATATGTTGTCATGTATAATAATTATTTCAAATTTATGTTAAATATTATTTTTAATTAATCATTAATGTATAAACTTTTATAGCATGTCTGTCAAATTTATTTATTTTTATCTAATTTTAATTCTTTCAGGTGACAAGTCTCCGATGTGGAGGAATGATCCTGTGCACTGCGATCAACCACAGCCTATGCGACGGCATCGGCTCGTCACAGTTTCTACACGCTTGGGCCCATCTCACCAGAGAGCCCAGCGCCGAATTGACAATAATACCCTTCCACGGGCGACATGTGTTAAAACCTCGCAACACTCCCCAGGTGCACTTCAGGCACCCGCAATACACCAGAACACACCCCACCTCTCACGTGGACCTGCACAAGCTAATGATGCAGTCGCAGTCGCTGGTTGCCACGTCATTCACCTTCGGACCCTCCGAAGTGCATCGCTTGAAGAAACAGTGTGTTCTGTCACTAAAGTGCATCACCACCTTCGAAACCGTAGCAGCGCACACGTGGCGCGCGTGGGTTAAATCGCTGAACCTCTGCCTCACGCAAACTGTTAAGCTTCTTTTTTCCGTTAACGTTAGAAAAAAGGTTAACCTCCCCGAGGGGTATTATGGGAACGGGTTCGTTCTTGCATGTGCCGAGAGCACGGTGAAGGATTTAGTAGCGGTTAATAACAACATTAGTCACGGTTTGAAAGTGGTGCAACATGCTAAGGCTAGTTTGGATAATGAAGGGTACATAAGGTCGATGGTTGATTTGTTGGAGGACAAAACGGTGCGTGTTGATCTTTCTACGAGTTTGGTTATATCGCAATGGTCGAGGCTAGGGTTGGAGGATGTGGATTTTGGAGAAGGGAAACCGTTGCATATGGGTCCTTTAACAAGCTCTATTTATTGCTTGCTTTTACCGGTTGTTGGAGATGCTCATTCGGTGAGAGTACTTGTCTCGGTGCCTGAGAGTGTCGTGGAAAGTTTTCGTTATCACATGATGGTCAAAGATGAAAATGCGTATCATGATCACAACATGGATTAATCTGAATTATATATTAAGTTGCAGCTAATTTTATGTATGTGTAAATTAGATTATAAGAATTGTGTAATACTCTCTTCCCTTGAATTAGTTTGTGAGAATAAGTTAAGCTCAATCCAATTTATCAATTTCAAAAATAAGTATTGTTTTATACATTAAGAAAAACTAATAGATGAAAGAAAATAATAAACTAATAATTTTATAAAATTAATCTTATTAAATAAATGAAAAAAAATAATATTAATATTAGATTTAAAAACTAAAATGATATTTATTAAGGGTATTGATACAAAAGAATAATATTATATTAAAAAGTTAAATATAATTTATTTTGGAACAAATTAATTTTTTCTAAATGTGACTTATTTTAGGACCGAAACGGAAAGTGTACTAATTAATTTCTATGTAGATGAATTTTTTAATTTATAAAATAATATAATAAAACTTAACTATATATATATATATATATATATATATATATATATACATATTCATGAAAATTGGCTGAGACTATATACGTGATTCTGATCCATTCAATAATTTTTCTTCCCAATATACTCTTTCTTGCATGTATGGGGAGAATTCATCTCAAATACGGTCAGGGTGTGAAACAAAATCTGCAATACTTAAATGTTGAAATTGAACCCGAAGCCATATGCTTAAGGGTTCCCATATAGTTCTTTCCTCGCTGTCACTGATATCAACTACTTAATGTTTAGTTACCTAAAAGAATTGAATAAATAAAGATGAAATCTAACAGGTGATATATATAATTTATTAAAAATGGGAGAAATCGGCTTGTTTTTTTTATAATTAATTTCAACAATTAATAGGCGCAAATTTTTTGTACTTACGCATATTCAATTTGTTCTCGCTTCTCATATAGTCAATATAGTCAATTTGTCTTCTAAGGAGCAAGTAGTAATGAATACTGATAGAGGATGAAAGGTTTATCTGCATGCGCAGTACTATTGGGTAACAAGATTATTGCTCACAAAATGGGTGATAATGATTTCTTGAAGGCAACATTGGCAATCCAGCGCTAGCTAAAAGGAATAATACCACGTGTGTGCCTCCTCTCACAACTCAAGTTGAAACACACGTATCGTTTTCGGACATTTTTGTAGGTTTATAGAAAACTTTAACGTGTCTTGTCATTGTATGCTTCAATGCACATGATCTAGAAATAAACGTTAACGGTGACATTTAGGCCAAAATGAAAAAAGATTCGAAACTATAATAGTACGTAGTACATCAAATAATTCAAACTATGTTTTAAAATTAATTAATCTAATGTTCTTTTAACTGTTGTATCCTACGTATTTCTGATAAAATATTATTAATGAATTTTGTGCCAGAATGAGGGGACGCTAGTCTCGCTTGTTGATATATAAAATCATCCATCATGCAAATGATCATGTTCTTGCAGATAAAGAACGATACCTTATACCAGATAAAGATCTATTTGGTCTAGCACTCATGAGTGAGTGGTTTTCTTATCATCATTTGTTGATATACCGTTGTAGAAGTATTGGATTTTCAGTGATATATACGTTTGTCCTCAAAAGAAATGTTGGATTAATAAAGATATATAGGTCAAGTTGTGTTATGTAATCAATTAAGATGAATGCTGCTGGAGTAAAAAAATAAATGCACAATCTTCAAAGTCCTGTTAATTATAATGGCCATAACAGTGAAGACATATGCATATATTTTTCTTTTGACCTGGATATTCTTTGACCAAAAGTCAAGAACTAATACCATAATATACTGAAATTTATTTAAGGGGTTTGAATTCATGATTACGTGTTTAAGGAACAAAATTATCTAATAACCATGTCATATCTTGTTGGTTCATATGCATATTTGAAGGCAACACCAAATGGTAGAGGAATAGGATAGGACAGACACAAGGCATATCGGCTGGATTGAGCATCCGAATCAGCCACTCCATTTTGCTTTGATTTGATATAATGATATTCTTTGCACTCCCGTCATCTAATTTTTCCTAAAACAATGTGGGATTCCTTGTTTTGTAGACCTTAGCGGAACAAAACTTTATTCATTTGTTAATTTCAATCTCATTGCTCCACAAACAATTTCATTAAAGAATAAAGGTGATTTCAGATCTTGCAAAGGCTCTTATGGTTTTTTCACAAAAGGGGAAAGGTGCAAGTAATTGATAGTAGTAAGCTTAGTGGCTATTTTTAAGTTTAAGCTTTCCCTTTTTCTATTCTTTCAAAACATGCAAATAGCCTTGCGAACAAAAACTATTTCGGTTGGAAAATATCCTACAAAGACGCGAGTGAAATTGATGTCGACATTGTTGAAAAAGATAAAACTCATTCTTTCAAAACATACAAGTAGCCTTTCCACATTGTTGTCGTGTGAATGAAATTGTTAGCCGAAATGAAATTTCGCTAACCTTTTGCTCCAACACAAAATAAGATTCAAAAGAAGATGTCAAAAGTGGAAATATGTCTTTCGACTTAGATTTTCAAATTACTCCAAAAAGTGTTTGAATTTGGGTAAGGTAAAAACAGAAATAATAAAGATAGCCCAGAAAATTTGAAATTTAAAAGGGCATTGACAAGAAAATAAAAAAGTGAAATCAAAAGATGCTGGAAAATAGTAAATTGTTTGATTGAATCGTTGAAGATGCTTTACACTACTTTCTAATGGCTATTTATGCTAGAATAAAAAGATATACATAAGTAGTAGTAATAGAAGCTACAATATTAATATGTTAGAGAATGTTGTGACTACCACGTCATTGATGACACTCTCATAGTGTTTACACTGGCTACATGGTTTTATGTTAAGGAAAAAGATTTTTTGACAACCAAAGCTAGTTGACATCTCAGACATCTTGAGAGAGAGAGAAAGAGAGAGAGAGAGAGAGGGGGGGAAGAGAGAGAAGGGCATGATAGGTGATGTGGTTTGATAAGAAGAGAGATATAGTAAACATAAGGTTATGAACTAGGTATTTGTCGTTTTGGAAATTGTGAGTGTAAAAAACCACCATTATGTAATTTGTCTCGAAGCTAGACAAAGTTTTCGTTGGCTTGCTATGCACGGGCCTATAGAGAAAACAAAACTTGGCTTTGTCGCTTGTTTTGCATGGATATGGGCCTTTATTTTTTTCCCTTCCGCAGGTCTTCAAATGCTTCGCTCCGTCATGTTCATGTAAGGGTATAAAAATAAAATTGAGTAATCCTATATCTTCTTTAGAATATTTCCTAATTAATCACTTAAAATCCTATGTATAAAATAATTATTAAATAAAATAAATGTATTTAACATTTTAAACATATAAAATATATTCATTATTTTGTTTATTTAGTACGTTAGGACTATTTATAAAATGTTACAAGAGATAGAAAAGTAAACGAGGAAGAATGATATTTGTGTATAAATACACAGTTTTTTATAAGGGTTCTTTTTTTTTTTAACTAACTGCTTAAAAATAAGGGATCCTAAGTACAACTTGATAAATATTGGTATGAATCAGATAGTTTAAAATACAAATTTTGAATCTTTCAACAAAATATCAAAAGTCTAGAGATTTGCGTTAACAAAAACTTTTATCATACTATGCTACCCTCAAATGAGAGGGTGCTGAAATCAGAGTTTGGCATTAGAAGATTACGTTGAGACTGATAAAGCAATCTGCTATCTGATCAGCTGAGGAAATATATCAACGTAACAACGTTAATATGTTTTGGTTGTTCTATCATGTAACATTGGATATAAGAGGCAACAACTCTTGCACTCAGATTATCACACCAAACAAATTGGTTTTCTGGTTGTAGGAAATTTTATCTATTAATGAGTTGAAGTAGAGATTGTATCCATGAGATTTCAGTAGCTAAATCAGCTAGTGCCTTGTACTCTGATTATGCCCTTAATTATGACACAAGCCTCTGCTTCCTCAAAGATTAGGCCACAAGTGTTTCTTTAAGAAATACAAAGTAACCTGTCATAGATTTCCTATCTTCAATGCTAGTAGCTCAATGAGCATCTGAAAATCCCAATTTGTCAAGATCTTATATAATGTGTAAACAATGATCAATAATTTCCTAAAGATACCTCAATTCTTTTCACACCTTGCCAATGTTCAGTGGTATTGGACTTGGAGCACTAATAAACTAAGTCAAGTTATTAATTGAATAAGAGATGTCAGGTCTAGTGTTAGTTAGATATTGGAGGCACTCAATGCCTTGTCTAAACATAGTTGGATTCTTCAGTTGTTCACCTGTAGTTGTGAAGTTTCTCCCTATAACCATAGGAGGTGGACAAATTAAAGCACTCTCTAAGCTAAATTTCTTTTATAGCTTAATGATTATACCTTGTCTGCTTACGCTATATACATTCCTCTGTCATCTCTGTGCATTTCTATTCCCAAAAACTAGTTCACTTGCTCAAGGTCCTTTAGAGCAAAGACTAGATTAAGCCGCCTTATGAATGCTTTCAGAAAATTGGAATTGCTCCCATTCACAAATCACAATTTGTCATATACATAGATTAAAAGGAATGCTATATCTTCTTTATTTTTGTGTTGTGAAATCCCCATCCAAGCAAAGCTCCTTTCAGCCTGTGGAACCATGCTGTTGGGGTCTGTTTTAATCCATAAATGGCCTTGGCTAGCTTGCAATTATGTTGTGGCCTAGCTGAATCAATGACTCCTTCAGGATGACACATGTAGATTGCCTCTTTGAGTAGTCCATTTAATAATGTATTGTTAATATCCATTTGCCTAATGTCCCAATTGAAATGAATAACAGTAATAAATATAATTCTCAGTGTTCTTGCTTTTACCATAGGACTAAAAGTGTCCTTATAATAGTCTAGGCCAGCATAGTTTGTTGGAATCTTCTTGCAACTAATCTAGCTTTTCCTCCTCTCAAGTGAACCATCTGCCTTGTTTTTGGTTTTAAAAAACCTATTTAGAGTTAAAAACATTTTTTTGGCCTTGATAGGGTACTAGAGTCCAAGTCACATTAGAGAATTCAATTAATTTTTCATTGCCTCTTTTCATTGGTTCCTTCTCTTCTGTAATATTTTTTTGCTTCTTCTATATATGGTTGCTTTGGCTTGTGAATTCCCTCCTTACTTCTGGTACACATCCTGGTGGTGATGATTTGCTAAGGGTCATTTACGCCTGATCTATTTCTGCTAATGAGTTTTGCATCATCTTTTGAACCTCTGCTACCAAAATTTTTTGTGTTGTCCGAATTTTTTGTCTTCAACAGTTTTATTAGTTCATACACGTTCGACATTTACCCAATAAAAAAAATTAAACATTTAATGCAATTATTTTTTTCAAATATATCACCTAAAAACAACAAGGAGCAGATATTTCATGGCACACTTGGAATGCCCCGGCCCTATTGAAATTTGTTAGGCTGCAGCTGCAGAGTTCTTTTTTTCTGCATTAGAGGGCAGTGTAATAAGTTTTCAAAACTATTCGTTGTTGCTTCATTTTTTGTATTTGTTTCTTGTCTTGCTCTCTCTTCCACTGAAACTCTGAGAGCAATTAAGAACCAGTTCAAGGTCCAAATTCGGATCAAAACCAAACTAAAATGCCGATACACCACATGCTACGTACGTTAGACCTACGGACATGCATGGTTATTAATTTATTAGAACCAAGAATTTTATTTGATTATTTTTCTATTGATTTTAGTAGGATTATTAATTAATTCTCACACCCTACCTGCAGAAAAAGAGAGTATATTGGGGAAGGAAAATTATTCACGGAAACCACCATACTAGACATAACACTTGGGGAGAAAAAGAGAGAAATGTGAGTATCATATATATATATATATATATATATATATATATATATTAAATGCAACTTTATTTATATATTTATAGATATATTTTTTCCATTTCTAATTTTAAGATTAATTATTTTTTATATATTATTATTTAATTATTCTCTTTTCAAATATTAATGATAAATAATTTAGTGAATAAAAAAAGAATAATTTTAAAATAATAATAATAGAAATTTAATATAATTAATATAATTAATTATTTTTTTAAAAAAACGTGAATTAATTAAAAAAGACTTATTATAAAAAGGAGGAAGTTGATAATTAAGATGAATCCTTTCATATTGTTTGCATTGACATGATACCATTTTCATGATCTAATTCCAAAGTGTTGGTCTTTATAACGAAAACTTTCAACCACGGTTTCCGAACGGACACAAGCACTCTAAGTAGCGCTTGTTACAGACTTACATGACCCATATTCAAACATTTGAAAAAGAAAGAATTTCAATTGAAGGATTTAAAATTCTTAAAGTTTAAATTTTTTTAAAATTTTAAAAATCTCATTCAAACACACTCTTAAATTTTTCGTATATTTGAATTTGAATCCCACAAAGAAACTTTCCTAATAGGCAAATACCCAACCTAAAATGGATGGATTTACTGTCACGTTTGGCCTTCACTCCATCACAGTAGTGTATATTTACTTGATTGACCAAAACATACATATATTTATTCGATTCCTAAGTTAAATATTTGCTGTACTTTTGTAAAAATAATTACCACTTTAATTTTTAATTCCAATTTTCTATTATTGTTATTATTAAAAATAATGAGTATTTGTGTAGACTAAGAGTATCTCTCAATGTACTTAGATTTATTCAAGAACTTGATATCTTTCGATTAATATTTTATTTTATAAAATTTATGACAATATATTTAAGAAATAATGTTATTTGTTAACTATATTTTTTTAAAGGATTGTTAACTATATGTTGTTACTTGAAGACAATATGAAGTTGAATTTTATTTATATTTTTAATTTATGTTTTTTTTCTTCTAAAAATTAAATTAATTTAAAAAAATCATGCAAAATACGAGATAAGTTGTTAGTTTTGTTTCTAAATTAGAGTAATGTCCTGTACCCAAAAAATACAGTCTTGTCATTAAAAAAAACCAGTGCATAAAAAGTTATATGGACGAAGAATATATATGTGTAAAATTTTTAAAACTAAAAAAAATTCAGCCTCAACTTAAAGAATATTCCTTTAAAAAAACTTAATGGATATGGACTAAATTTCAGTGCATAAAAAGTTATATGGACGAAGTATATATATGTGTAAAAATTTTAAAACTGAGAGAGAAAAAATTCAGCATCAACTTAATGAATATTCCTTAAAAAAATTAATGAATATGGACTAAATTTCAGTAGGATTCAATATTTAGTTCATGAAATAACCAAATTAAAGTTTTCATTATTTTAAAGAAAGGCTATACGTAATTCATCAAAATCAATGTATATTAAATCTTAATAGAAGAAAAAGTATATCGTATAACGTATGGCCCTCGTTATCTGCACTTGGTCAACGCTGGATAACCTAATAATTCCCAATCATTTTTTTATTATCAGTATTTCCAATCAAATTCAATAAATAACTGGAGATTCCTTTAAAATATAGGCAATAAATTGAGTTTTATTTATTTATTATTGAATAGCGAACATAGACCGGTTTTATATATTTCTTTTTTTATATAAAAAAAAAGTATCTTTTCTGGGGCAACTAATGTGTTTTATTTATTAGTTTTAAAATTTCTTAGATTTTTCATTTAAATCCGAGATATTGTGATTTTCAAATTTTACAAAGTTATTTTTCACAAAATTTAAATTTAATTTATTTAAACTAATCATAAAACATTACTTACAATTTAAATTTGTGCAAGTATTATTTCTTTTCTTGGTACATCCGGATAAAGTTGATATAATGTATGTGCCACCATAAAACAAAAATAAAACAGATTTTTGTTGGAATAAAAAGAAGATATTTTAGTAGGCGTAGTAATGATATTGACCATAACACCTTATCCACCTCATGCGACATGTGTTTGAGCACGTGGCATCGGCCAACTGAGACTTTCTGTCCATTTTTGGAAAAGCCACAATTGCCCTTCTGGCTAAAAACAGTAACTTTGCTTCGTAATCATAGTTTGGTTAATGAATATTTATTGAGGATTTTTTATCTAGAAGAAAATTTTAATGATTTTTTTTAAAAAAATATATGCTTGTAAAATTAATATTAATAACCAAACTAATTTTATGAAATTTTATAAAAGAATAAGATATATAGTGCTCGCTAAATTTAAGTTTAATTATATTTTTTTCTTAATAAAAACTCAATTTTTATATCTATTATATGACAATTTTTTTGTTTTTAATGAATCTATAATAAAAATATTTATTTATCCTTAATATTTTTTATCTCTGATAAATTAGTAAATTTGTTTTAGTTCCATTAATTAATAATAAATAACTTTTTTTTATCAAGAAACAAAAATAAAATTTATTAATTTATCAAAGACTAAAAAAAATGTCATAAATCAAAATAACATTATTATTTTATTATTAACTCAACACAAAACAAAAATTAATTATACAACAAACACAAGATATATTAATATTTATTAAAGATAAAAAAACATATTTAAGTTTTAATTTTATTATTACAAATTTTCTATCAAAATCAAGATTTATGCTATGACAAATTGAAGAGGACAATCCCAAATAAATTGACACTACATTAGATGATTGACCCCACCAAGATAATGAGTTAGTAGTCTAATAATAGGAGAATTAGTAATTGATCGTGGTTCATTCGATATATATTAAAAATTTAAAATTATATATATCTAAGTATATAATTAATACTATTTGAATAAATAAAATTCATCCATATTTCAAAATTCAAAATAATATATATAGAGAGAGAGAGTGAAAGGGTATTTTCTCTCCATTTGTGTTGCATTTCACCCATAGGCAGCCGGACCCAGGGCACCCTTAACTCCCCATTTGTGTTGCATTTCACCCATTTCACCCAGTGTCTAGATGACAATCTCAAATTAACTTGGGAAATTTTAGGAGCTTTAGGAGGATGGACCAGAATCAAAAAAGCCTTCAAGATTTTAAATTCCTTTATATCTAAAAACATAGTGCCAAAACATAGTTTTCCAACTAAATTAATACCAACTGAGATACAACTTTTGGTCGTTGGTATAGAAACAGATTTGTTATCAAACAGATTGTGGAGATGATATAAACAACGCCAGCAACAAGGACATCACGAGCCTAGGAACTCCATTTTTTCTCACAAATTTTAAAAACATCTATCATTGTTGAAGCATTAATTTGTGTTGAACAATGTCTTCAAACCAGCTCCAAAGGGACCAAGCAAAACAACAATCGAAGAAAAGATGATGTGTGGTTTCCGCATTAGCTTGACAGACTACTACACATGGATGCCACTGTGTCTAGTGACATTCATCTATGTGTATTCTATTGTGTATCGATGCGCTTAAGAAATCACCGACTTTCGTTGATAAGGAGCTATGAAGGTGATGATGAGGAATGTTGAGAAGATCAACAATTGGCTTTGACAACCATTGATCAATTTTGTTATTGATCGAAATTGATGAGTGCATCATGAATTCATTTTGTTTTTTAGTTTAATAGTAATTGTAGACAGGATTTAGATGAAATGATGAAAGGATTACATTGTTAATTTTTCCAAGTGATTATCATCATTTAAGGTAAATTCTAAGGTTTACTATCTCCTAATTTTCATTTCAAATTAAATCTTCCCCCCATCAAATTAGACAATATATAGAGTTTATATTTTATAGACTTTAGAATGAATTAAAATCTCGAAACTTAAAAGAAATAAATAATCAAAACACTTCTCATACTACACACGTGTACAATCTTACAAATATTTTTACATATTGCTCAAGCAACTAAATTAAATTAAACACCTTAAACTTTAATTTTTTTTAACCTTCTTCTAAAAGTAAACGACAGCTAATCAGGTGTTTATTATTTACAAGTCTATTCTTCATTTTATGGTAATTAATTAATCAATCTAGAGTCATCATGGAAAATTTTCAACTAAGCTTTAGGACTTGAACAATTCAGAACATGACATTTTCATAGCACAAAATTCATTTATAATAATGAATTTCTTCTCAAGCTTTACTTCTATCAACGTGGTGGAATTTTATTTAATATTTAATTTTGAAATTACATAGTACGTATCCAAATTATTAGCATTGATTCAACGTTATTAGACTTAAAACGAATTTATAAAGATGATTTTTAAATTAAAAATTAAAAGAAAAATAAATTTAGTTTTAAAAACACTTTTTCTTTTGTTTTCTTTCACCAAATGAAAGACAATATGTATTTATTTATATTTTTTTCCACAGTTTGAAACGTACCATAATTAAAATCTGGTTATTATTTTTTTAAATAAATTGTCAATTCATTAACCATTACTCTCCCTTCTAGTTTTTTTTTTTTTTTGGTGAGACTACAAATCAACCTAGAATCTCCTAGGGAAGGTAATACAAGCATAATCCCCCCTCAAAGCTTTACAAACAGAATAAAAAACTACTCTCTCTTCTATATGAACCTTAATTAGAGTAATAAAATTGGTTAAGTGATTCTTGAAATATTAAATATTTTCATTAGTTTAATCCTTTTGTTAATGTATTTTAGTAAGTTTAGAGACCAACTTGAAGGAATTTTTAATAGTTAGGGGATTATTGAATATGAATTTAAATACTTTCAGTACTACTTGTAAATTTATTTTCTTTTGTGAATTTATTTAGGAGAAAGAGTGATATTGTTCTTTTATCCATGCTTTACATGTTTTTGTCTCTGTCAACTTACAAATAAATTTAAGTCTTTGAGATGAATAAATATTTAAAGTAAACTATTTTAAACTCTACGTTATGTTGGTATTGTCAATAAATTGTTGTTACTCTAACAGTTTGTGCGGGATTTTCCAGTTTAGTACGACACACTCTCATTTCCATTCTAATACATCCTTTTTCTTTCGGGGGTAAATGAAACACTCGTAGTTTTTCGTTTTTTATATAAATTTATATTGTTAAAAATAGGTTTAATTATATTTTTAATCTTTCCGATATTAAACCAATAAAAAATTAAAGACTAAAACTAAATTTCATGAATTATTTAGAACCAAAAATATATTTAATCCAACAATAATTTATCTACATGTATCGTCAACTTGACAAATAAATTAGTATAATTAGATATTCTTAGCTCAAATATTTTATGTTTTTGTGGTTGGTAAACTGGATTTATTTATTGGAATATTGTGTTTAATTTGTCACATCAAGGGCTCGTTTATTTGTATTTTTATTATCTTCTTTTATTTTTTTCAGTTCACTTTTAATTACAACATTGTCATTTTATATTTGAAAAAAAAATCTTTGTTCTATTTTCAAATATTTGTACATAAAACATTGTAAATGTTTTTTTTTTGTTTTCTCTTTTTTCTATATAAATCTTTGAAGAAAATAAATTAAAAATAAGGTAACATTTTATAATTAAAAATAAAAATAGAAAATAACAATATTAGGTGAATTTAGGATTAAGAAACTTGTAGATAAGAGAAATTTTGAAAAAAGTCAATTAACACAAATAAAACATGAGTAACTAGTACAGCATGATCATATATACATAATTAGAAAAAGTTTGTTTGGGATAATGGTGAAAATTAAATTATTTTAATAATTGATTATATATAATTGATTTTTTAGACAAATATATAATTAATTATTGTTATAATCTATTATAATTAGAATTAGTTTCTGTATGAGTAAGTTTGTTGAAAAGTTGTTTAAAGATGATTTCACAAACATGTTTTAAAAATATAATTATTGTTTGAGAATAAAAATATAACAACCTTAAAAATATTTACTGAAATTGACTAAACAGAAATTGGTCACAAACACGCACGAAAACAAAGAGAACATTCCCTCCCCCCAAGCTGATTTTATTGTAGTATAATTTTTTTATCATGTAAAATGATAGTTTAGACATTGTTTTTGTTAAACAAATACTAACAAGTACTCTAATAACATTAATTAAGAAATTAATAACTTTTTTTACTGAAAAATGCAAAATTATGTTCTTCATAATTATTTATGTGTTCTCTTATAATTTACGTATTAATATTTTTTCTTTAATCAATGTCTGAGAATGCTGGTTAGCAATATATTTTTTTTATTGCGTTTCAATTCCAGCCAAGAAAAGTAGAAAGAAAGTGAAGGTGAGGGTATAACAGTGATTGTACCTTGTGTGATATGAATAATGAATAATGATTCAAGCTCACGCAATCTTCACTTCTCTCTCTCTCTCTCCGTATTTATATGTTCAGTTCTTTGCTTTGACATCTTTCTCAAAGAATCTCTTATCTTCTTTCCCATCTTCCATTCACCTTTATCTCAACCTCGATTTTCCCCCCCTATTTTCTGATTAACTCTTTACACGATCTTATCTACGAATAATAAAAAATTAATTTCTCAATTGATTCTTTGTGGCGGTGATCGATCGGTACCTGCATCTCTTCTTTTCCAGGTCTGATCTAATACTTCAATTCATAATTACAAGGAAATATCAGTTCGGTTCGGTCTTGTAATTGCAATTAATTTCTCCCTAATTTTGAATAATACTTAATCTAATTCGGTTATAGACTTGTTTTTAACATAATTAATGCATGTAGTTTATGAGTTTAATAGCTATATCAATCGATCAGAAATTACACTTAATATAACTTTTCAAGGTTTGTGATTGGATGACAGTGCAAATGCATATTAATTAATGCATGTAGTTTATGAGTTTAATGCTATATCAATCGATCAGAAATCACCCTTAATTTGACTTTTAAGGTTTGTGATTGGATCATCGTGTAAGTGCAATAGATTATTTATTTATTGGTGTGTGTGTGTGTGTAGTGTAGGTTTGGAGAATGAGTTCTGTGCAAGGACCAGTTGTGTGCCCTTCTGTCCGGGCCAAACAAGTAGGGTTCTGCAGCATTCCAATGATTGGGGCAGTGAAAATGAACGTTAGACGCATCAGAAGTGAATTTTGGGGTCTCAATGGCGCCAAGGCTAAACCCGGTTTTCTTTCTTGCCATATAAACACGCGAAAGTGCAAGACTGTGCATTGTACTTTTAACTCACCCTCCAATGACAGTGGAAGTACCGCTGACAATTTCAATGAAAAAGATGAAGATTATGTTAATTCTAGTGTCATTGAAGCTGGTATGCCAATTTCAACATCGATAAATTGATTAAATAACATTTTGATTGTTTTTTTGTTTAGGACTAAACTTAGATACATTATGCGTTAAATTGTCCACTTGCTTAAAAGTTGGCATTTGATGTTCAAGATTGCAATATGCTGATATTATTCAATGTAGTGCATTATTTCTAGATAGCATGGTTATGTGTCTTTGGAGATACAAGTATATGTGTCAATTTGGGCTAACTGAATGTCTATAATGCTAGTGCAAGAAGCTCTGGCAAACAGTGTCTCCTCCCCATTTGGCTCTTATGAAATACACTTGTTCTGTGGTTTTGTTGACTAGTTGAGGTGAAGAGTGGAGCGGATGGTTTCATAATCAAAATGAGGGACGGAAGACACTTAAGATGCGTCCATAACAATCCTCAGGGAGGACATCTTCCAGATTATGCACCACATCCTGCTATTGTATTGAAGATGGAAGATGGCACTGGTCTACTTCTCCCTATAATTGTTTGTATGTGACTATAATTTTCTTTTTATCATGGAAACTTTTTTCTTGGATTTGATTTTGATAATTATATATCCATACGATTGTAAATTTCTGGCATGTGTTTATTTGCAGTGGAGATGCCAAGTGTTTTGCTAATGGCAGCAATACGCAATGTTCCCATAGTATGTCCTCTTTGTCAGTTGAATTTCACTGTATTATCTATATACATATCTGAATACTTCTTTTCCATGTTCTTTCAAGATGTGTATTAATCATATGTTTGATCCAAAAATATTTTGGATTTATGTAATATGGCCATATGGATACTAATTATCTGGTCACTATATCAGGCTAGACCTACTTTGTATCAAGTAGTGAAGGAGATGATTGACAAGATGGGTTACGAAGTAAGATTCTGTTTATCTTTATACTCTTACTCCTAATTGTATTGTGATCTTTCCATCATTCAGGTTCCACGATGAAATTTCATCAAATCATGTTGTTTCCTGCTTCCACAGGTCAAAGTTGTCAGAGTAACCAGGAGAGTTCATGAGGCATACTTTGCCCAGTTGTATCTTACCAAGGCATGTACTTTGTACACTTCCTCCCCCCCACCCAAAAAAAGGCCCCCAACTGTTGTATTGTATAACAGTTAAATTATATTTGGTATAGGTTGGAAATGACGCAGAATACGTGAGCTTTGATCTTCGACCTTCAGATGCTATCAATATTGCAGTAAGATGCAAGGTAATATTTGTTAATTTAGGTATTTGAATACATCATTGACTGCATCGTATTGCATTCTCTTATTGGTTTGTTCAGTAGTTGTTCACTTTTTCCCCTGGTTGATATTATTAGAAAAATCAAGCGCTGGCTGGACTTTTTTTTGACATTTTTATTATCAGAAAAGGTTAATTGTTAATTTGAGGCAAGTTTCATTTTCTTGCATGCATTCTTTGTTTGTTTTCATTGAATGCCATATCCTAAAGTTATACTAATAAAAATGAAACCATTTCACCAAATCCCAAAGTTATACTAGTTTCATATCCTTAGATGCACTGTTGGATTGTTTTTGATTCAATGCCAAATCCTAAGGTTTATCAGAAATTTTACTATTTTACCTGTTCTGTAGGTTCCTATACAAGTCAACAAGTACTTGGCATACAGTGATGGTATGAGAGTAATTGAATCAGGCAAATTGTCAACACAGTTCCCTGGTATGGATGGCCGACTATTCACTGAAATGGACCGGTATGTCTGTGAAAAGGATGCCTTATTGTTTTGAGGCACTATGACTTGTCTGTAGTATGTGTAATTTCTGTTCTTGATATTTTTTATTTAAATTTTTTAAAAAGAAAATAAAAAATCTTGGAATATGTCTCGTTATTAGAACTTTTGTCATTGTGAAAAGGCATCTTTTATATAAAAGTGACATAACTGCAGGCCAAGTGCTCAACCTTGTGCTGAGACCACGGAGTTTAATCTTTTACACAATATGTTGAAAGCTGTTGTTGAAGAGCGCTATAAAGATGCTGGTAATAATTGTGTTTTGTATATTGCTTTAATCTATTGATTGTGTTTTAATGTTTGAGTTTTTTTAATGTACGATGTATGACAAAAAGTGCGTTGGATGGTATATGTCATTTTGATGATAGTGGCAGCCAATCATTTCCCTTGTGCACAGTATTGGTTTGGTATTTTTTACCCTTGTTAGTTGGAGTAGTATCAACTTGCTAATTGTCCTCTTGGTTAAGGATCCTCTCATGTAAGTATTCTTAAAACACGACTTTTTCAAGTTAGCAAGTAACTTGAGTAGATCCTATTACTTTCTTCTTTTGTCGGCTTTATATAGTCTATAAGCATTTGGTATCTTCAGTTTTAATCAAAACAAATTTGTATGCCATATGATCCAGGCATTTAGTAGGAAAACTGTGATAGATGGGCCACTTTAATTATCATAATAAAAACATGTTTTTACTAAGCATTTATAGTTTAATTTTTAGTTGTATTTTTATATACCTGAGTTTAACATGTTCTAGGAATCTAGTTCTCTAGATAAGTGGTTTTTACATTGAATTGAATTTTGATGCAAGAGTGTTGCAATATACATTTGTTTTGGACTACAGTATTAATTGTACGTCTCTGATGTTACTTATACTTCTCATGTTTCTGATGCAACCCCAGCTTTGTTCAGGGACCAACTTAATCAACTTAGGGCGGGAAAAAACATGAAAAACAGGTATGAAGCTTATTTGACATGACAAATTAATGTTTGGCGAAAGAATTCTATACGTGAGTCATTTTTACCCCAACCCAGAATTGTCTTCTTGTCCTATGGTTCTGTTGGACAGCTTGAATGCTCGTTGACAACTTTTATTTTGTTGCAGATTCTGAATGCTTTAATTGTAAATACAATCTTATATTAGAATATCGATGGGGTTCGGTACAGCTGAGCTGATAGCAGTCATGTCTCTCTTCCTCGGTCTATATATGCTTACATTGTCTGTGAATATTTGTATATTGTATATATTTATAAACATTAATGCCAATGCAATCATGTGGAACTTTTCACTGCTTTTCTGAGACTTGTTTCAATCTTCAAAAGCTGTTAATATGTAATGTGTTCTTTTATCCATGAGATGCAGTATGTGACTGATGGAATTGTTTCCCTGTATTATTAAAATATTTGGGATGATTAGATAAAATGCTGTAAATATATGATTTAATTCCCAGTTATTTGTGCATTTGTTTTATTTTTAGGTAGACTAGCTAAATAGAGAACTTTTAAATGCATTTGTACTCTGCATATGCTGAGAAGTAAGAACTTTTGTTCAAAATGGTCTTGGATGTAACTTTTTGCTGCAGCCTAAAATGTCGATAACTAGTATGGGAGCTTAAGGTGACCACAGGACTTAAGATTTTGAGGTGGTAAGAGGACACAAGTATTTTTAGATATACTTATTATAGTTAATAGTTCCAAGAGAAGGAAATCGTCTCATTGCAAAAATTTATAATAATATTTGGACAGTTTATTGACAATTTACAATAGATTACAAACAAAAACAAAATCTTTTTAAGTTGAGATTTTTTTTTATCGGTAAATATTAATTTATTAGTTTTATTTAAAATGTCAATTGATGGACAAAAACTCGAGATAATCGTATCTATCTTCCTGAATTAATCTTACATTAAAGACATGATTGATTCTCCTTTCATTTTTTTAATGAACTTATTAAAAAATACTAAAGAAGCGAAGTGCCTTACCTTTAAAGAAATGTCCATGGTCCCAACTCGTGTAATGATTAGTAAAATATTTATTATTAATGTTGTCTTTACGTGGACTTAAAAAAAAAAAAAACTTTGTGTGAATATACAATATTACGATTTCTTATTTCTTAAAAGAATAATGGGAGTTGGCTTTGCATTCAATTGAAAAATCATGTTACAAGAATTATATAAAATTTATTAAAGAAAACTTGATGCTAGCCAATCTCTATCATAGAATGATACATTACACACAATAGAATAAAAATAATGTGTGAATCATAAAAAAGGAAAAAGAGTTGATGAGGGAGGCGTAGGTAGCATAGCACCAAGCAACCAACTACCACAGCACCCACGGCGAATTCCTGCCAAGTTTGAGATGATAATTTATGGTGGACTGACCTTAACACAAGTTGGCTAATAATTCAGTAATGGTAGGACCCTGAAAATGAAAAGCCATACCATGTAAAATTGGAGTGGAGCATTCATAATTGCAAATAATATTACATTTTAATTTAAAGAAAATATTGCTGAACTGCATCGTTAATTTGTTATGCACATTATTGTGGAGATTATTTTAAAAAAGTGAAATCACAAATCATATCTATTTATTACAAAATTAATCACTATTTTTTTATATATAAAATTTTAATTAAGTTGAGTTTCAAAACTTCACTACATCAAACTCAAAGAACATTTACAATTGTATTTACACATTATACATTAATAAGATTTCCATATGGACAGCAAGATTCAAACTTACATGTATAAAATGAGTTTGATTTTTTATCAACTATGCTAATTATTTGGGGGATTTAAAATTTATTTAATGGTTAAAAAGATTAGTGTCAGTATTATTTTAATAAGGTAAGATTAGTGGTAATATATTCATTCAAAAAAATATAGTGTTAATATATTGTTAGAATCATGCCACAATAATACTATATAACTTCTCTCACTTTTTCATCAACACCACTATATATTATCCGTTACTATTACATTTATTTACACACAACTTTGATCTGACTTTTGACTTTAATTACAAACTAAAACGAATCCCCACTTTAATAACCCAAAATTCTTTTCTTTCTTTTTAACATCAAAGCCATAAAGCAAAAACGTACCTAGTCTCATGTATCATGTATGTATAATACTATTAAGCACTCTTATAGGACAAAGCATTTGATGAATAAATAAACATTCAAATAACATGGTATCGATTTGACTGGTAGCTGAGGAACCAGCTCCAGCAACCATCTCTGACTTTAGATTTACAGTTTTTGAAAACATTTTTTTTTCACCGTTTCATAAACAATTTGTTTCATTTCCTCTTCTTCTCTTTCTCTTCTGCCGACATCGTCTATCTTTCTTCAAAGTTTTTTCTGTCCAATACAAAAAAAAAAAAAAAAACAGCATAATTATTATTATAATCTTTGTATTTCGGTTCTGGCTGATGTTTCTGTTCCACTGAATTGGTTTTATCTGTTGGTGGCCTTGAATTTAATGTTTTCTTTCATCCACAAAACAACTTTCATATTCATTTAACAGTGTTCACATGTCAGGGCCTCTTGATCGCTTTGCTCGTCCCTGTGAGTATCAGTACCTTCCTTTTTTAGATTTTTCTTATCTATATGGATTCAATTGTCTTATGTTTTGATCTATATCAACAAATCCGCTTGAATTAAGGCTTAATTCAGCTGAATTTAATTTAGTTCTAACACAATAATACAAAGATTTAACATATGAGTAGTGGTTTGATAATCAATCTCTTTGGATTTGCCTTTAATGAAGAATTTAAAGCTTAAACCTCATCAACTTGTGAATTTTTTCTATATTTCTGAACTCTAGAATATAATTGGAATTGATTGTGCTGAAATTTTATTTAATAGGCTTTGAAGGGTTCTCTGGTCATGATGAAAGGAGGGAGAGGAAATCAGATTTTGAGAACTCGGAAGACGATAGGCGAACTAGGATTGGTAGCTTGAAAAAGAAAGCAATCAATGCTTCAAGCAAGTTCAGACATTCTCTTAGGAAGAAGAGCAGCAGGAGAAAGAATGCGAACCGAAGCAATTCGGTTTCCATTGAGGATGTTCGAGATGTTAAGGAGCTCCAAGCAGTTGATGAATTTCGACAGGCGCTTATATTGGATAGCTTGTTGCCACCGAGACATGATGACTATCACACGTTACTGAGGTTACTTCCCCTTATTACTTATATTTGAATATATATGCAGAAGATAGATTACAGTGATCACAACTGATGCATCATGTTAATTTGTTATGCCTTTAGTAACTGTGACTCATCTATAATGGATTGGTTTTAGTCATAGCCTTCACTATTTCAAACTACTACACATAAAAATCATAATATTTTGCTCATGGCATATGTAGTTTACATGAGATGGTATCTTTCCATATTCACAGTTTACATGCTTCTAACACAGATGACTTTTTTGCCTTAAAGTATAATATAAAACTTGAATTAACTGATGTTGCAGATTCTTGAAAGCAAGGAAATTTGATATTGAGAAAGCGAAGCACATGTGGGCCAACATGATCCAATGGAGGAAAGAATATGGTACTGATACAATTATGGAGGTGAGTCATCTGATTTGAAAAATATATTCAACTTCTTATTTTGGTTGATCCTGTTTTATTTGATCAACTGTACTTCTTAGTTTTTTTGAAATCGATGTTCATGCTATACTACTTTGGTTTCCTGTCTCTCTTTAGGATTTTGAATTCGGTGAGTTGAATGAAGTCCTGCATTACTATCCACATGGTTATCATGGTGTGGATAAGGAAGGAAGACCTGTTTATATTGAGAGGTTAGGAAAAGTTGATCCCAATAAGCTTATGCAAGTAACTACCATGGAAAGGTATTTGAGATACCATGTGCAGGGTTTTGAGAAAACGTTTGCTGTTAAGTTTCCTGCATGTTCTATTGCCGCAAAGAGACACATAGATTCAAGTACAACCATTTTGGATGTTCATGGTGTGGTATGTTGTCTGTCTAAATGATCTGGAAAGTTTCCTTCCACTATTTTAACTTTAGTCAATAATTGCTTTGGATTACTATGCTGCTTATGCTTTCAGGGTTTCAAAAATCTAACCAAATCTGCACGGGAACTCATCATGCGGCTGCAGAAAATTGATGGTGATTACTATCCAGAAGTAAGTGACTTTAGTCATAATTATTGTGGTAGTTTTTAATTCTTCATGGCTTCTGGACTTATTGTTCTGGTATCTGTTCTAACCTATAAATGTTTGTGCAGACATTATGTCGAATGTTTATAATCAATGCTGGTCCCGGTTTTAAGCTGCTTTGGAACACGGTGAAATCATTTCTTGATCCCAAAACTACTTCAAAGATAAATGTGCGTGCCAATTTTTTGATCTGTTATTCTTTCTGTTTTAGATTTTTATAGGCTTTCAATGAAATAATCATCTTTTACAGTTTACAGAGATAATCTGTTGGAAGAGTATTAATTGATACTTCAATGTGCCATTAGGTTCTTGGAAACAAGTTCCAGAACAGATTACTTGAAATTATTGATGCAAGGTAACTATGCAATAATTTTTGTTGATAGCATTATTTATCAATCAGATTGTATTGTTATTTGGAAATTCCGACTATCTGCGTGGTTTTTCAGCGAGCTGCCTGAATTTCTAGGTGGTAATTGCACTTGTATAGATCAAGGTGGTTGTATGAGATCTGATAAAGGGCCATGGCAGGATCCAAACATTTTAAAGGTTTGCTGCTTATAATGTAATACTTGGACTCTGATTTTCACTAAATATTTAGTATGCTTCTGTGACTTAGCAGAACAGTTGTGTTCATGCAGATGGTTCTTAGTGGTGAAGCGCAATGTTCTAGACAAATAGTAACAGTTTCTAATGATGAGGGAACCGGGATTGAATGTGATAAGGCATGCTATCCAATGGTATAACCATTTTAGACACTTCATGAATGAGAACTTTCGGATTTTATAATTCTTATAAACTTTCTATTCGAGTCATCTATTCTTAGACACTTGGTGAATGAGAGAACTCGTATTTAATGATTCTTATCAGCTCTTTGTTTTGGATTTTATCAGACAATAAGAAGTAGTGATACATCAACAGCAGAATCAGGATCTGAAGTCGAAGATATTACTTCTCCCAAAGCAAGTGGGAATTATACAAACCCGAGGTTAACTCCTGTCCACGAAGAAGTAAGTGACCATGACATTGGTATTGATGTTGCAAAAAGATAGGTAAGATACAAAAACATTGCAATAAATGAAATATATCTACTTTGATGTTTGTCCAGGCAAGATTGATTGGTAGGGCTAGTGGTTTCTCTGAGTATGATGAGTATGTTCCCATGGTTGACAAGGCTGTTGACCTCGGGTGGAAGGAGAAACAAGCAACAACTCAAAACTCATATGCCTCAACAGGTTAGAGACTTGATGCATATTCCCTGAAGTTATTGATTCTTATATGCCCCATTGTTAACTTGCTTTCATATTATTTAAGTCTACTGGGATGGAGAGAAACATGCCCATATTCTTTGCAAATTCAAAATATTTATGGTTCTTCTTAACAATATAACATATAGATAGAAGAATTAAAAAATTCACAATTATGCTTTAAAAGAATTGTGCTTTATATTTTTTTTTTCCACATATATGGATTCATTGATGGGTATTTACCAATGCATTAGAAAACGAATGCAAAAATTTAACCCTGCCTAAGAAATTAAATATTTCTTTACAATGAAAAGACAAGAACTACATACATTTTCATCTAGATAAATTGAACAAATATTGCAAGGTGGTAGATTTTAGATTGGGATTTTAATTTTACTAGCCAGGGTTATTGGCATCCAAGAAAAAGTATAATTGTAATGTATTTGTTATTCTTTGCAGAAAATCTCCTACTGAGGTCTGGAAAATCTGGTGGAAACTGTGCATATATCTTGGCTGTTATCGTGGGCTTCTTTGTTGCCATTTTTAGTTTTGTTCGTTCATTAGCACTTCGTGTGACTAAGAGAATACAAGACACCAAATCTGATTCTGCCAAAAATATGCCTAAGACGACTGTTGATTCAATAACCAAGGAAGAATCTCGTCCCCCGTCACCGGTTCCCAGATTAACAAAGACAGAATTCATCTCATCTGCTTTGAAACGCCTTGGTGAGCTTGAAGAGAAGGTTGACATGCTACAGTCAAAACCAAATGTGATGCCATATGAGAAAGAGGAGCTGCTGAATGCTGCTGTTTATCGTGTGGACGCATTGGAAGCGGAACTGATCGCTACAAAGAAGGTAAGTATATTTCACTCAAGATCATAAAATTTGCTTCAGGCTAAACAGACAGCAATTCCTGCTGTTTTACCAAGTCTCAAATTCTAAGAAAAAGGTTTGTATGCTTTGCTATTATTAGTCAATGAACTGTAATTTTCTGGTTGTGAATGTGAATTTACATGTAAGTTGAGTCTTCATATCATTATCTTCTTATGATGCTACCGTATTTTCAATTCAGTTCCAGATGTTGTTGTAGGTAGATGACTGCTTAGCTTAGACCTGTTGCTTCAATTCAATACATGGTTCTTAGCTAAGATTCTTCTTATCATAAAAATCTTGGATCCTTGTTACCGAACTTTAAAGCTACTTCTCTGCTGTTGATTATATATTGACTTAAATTTAAATATATTTTTGATTTATGTAAGTTTGTTTTTTTTTTTAAAAAAAAATGGTCTTGTAAGCTCCTTTTTCTAATTTTAGTTTCAATAAGTTAATGTTTTTTTAATTTAGGTTCTGTAAGTTTTTGTTCATTTTTAGTTTTTATAAGGTTGTATTATTTTAATTTTAGTCTTTTTAAGATCACAATTTTTTTATTTATAGTCTTCATAAATTCGTGTTTATAGGAATCAAAATTGAAAAAATATAAATTTATAGAAATTAAAAATAGACAAATTTATTTACAGAAACTAAAATTGAAAAATTATAAACTTACATGGACTTAAACTATGTTTAAGTATGGTATATTTTATGACATTGCAATTTCCTGTTAAATATATAAAGTTTAATGTATTTTATTTTCTAAACAGGCTTTATATGAAGCTTTGATTAGACAAGAAGAACTTCTGGCATACATCGATAGTCAGGAAAGAAGCAAATTCGAGGTAAGTAAACATGTTTTTATCTTTTATAGATTCAAAAGATGATATCCAAATAATTCTTAGGCAAAAAAATTAAAAATAATATAAATTAATTAAAAAATTAGATAAATGGTGTAATGGGAAAACAATTTGGAAATCTAGGGCACCCAATCACGCCTGCATGGGGTGTGTTTAAACACGTCCAAATGGGGTGTGTTTTACCAGTTTTTGACACGTGGCGATCATGTAGATGAGGTGCAGTGTGGCCGCAAACTTTGGAAGGCCATAACTTTTGACTGTGATGTCCGATTGAGACGAAAATCGATGGTTACTCGTTCGAAATTGAGAGGAGAAGCCCTAGGGAAGCTCGCAAAGGGGACTTGGCCAAAATTTTTTCCCAGAAGAGGCCTTTAAGTGCCTCAAAATTGCGATTTAATCTTCGAAGCTACAAAAAATTTCATGTTTTCTAATTTTTTATTTATTCAATTAGTGAATTGCAATCTATTCTTTATTTATCTTAATTTCGAGCGTTTTGACATAAAATACGTCTCCATCGAACATTGCTACGAGAAATTACGACTGTTCAAAGTTATATGCATCGTCAATTTTACAGTATAATTTTGTTCCATTTATGCATTTGTTTAGGGTTGTGAGTTAATTAACTGTTGGATTTGGTTAATTGTTTAGGGTTTAGTGGGTTCGGTTTAGGGGTTTAGGGCATTGGATTAATGATTAACTGTTAGATTAGGTTAATGATTTAGGGGGATAAGGTTTATGTGTTTAGGGCTAAGGGCTAGTGTGTTTGGATAATTGGTTAGTGTTGATGGTTTTAGTGTTAAGGGTTTAGGGCTTTGGGTTAATGATTAACTGTTGATGTTAGTTAGGTTGATGGGGCGTACATAGTAGTTCTTGTCATAGCGTGATTTGATTCCACAAGAGCCATGCCACAAGGGTTACTCTGAGAGTAGTTTGCGGGAATTAAAGGGTTACTCTGACGACTATGAGCATGAGTTGATGAACTGATGAAGAAGGTGAATGGGAGAAAGACATGATCACACGTTTTATTTCTTGTTCTGTTTTGCTTCTTCTCTGTGTATATGATAATGGACTTGGCACAAGTTGAAACAATGTACGTCAAGGTTCTTGCTGTAGATTTTTAAACGATTTTGGTTTAACAAATAAAAAAAATTTTCAAAATTATAGTGTAGATTTGACGATGCATATAACTTTGAACAGTCGTAATTTCTCGTAACAATGTCCGATGGAGACGTATTTTATGTCAAAACGCTCGAAATTAAGAGAAGTAATTAGATAAATAAAGAATAGATGGCAATTCACTAATTGAATAGATAAAAAATTAGAAAACACGAAATTTTTTGTAGTTTCGATGATTAAATCGCAATTTTGAGGCACTTAGAGGTCTCTTTTGGGAAATAATTTTGGCCAAGTCCTTTTTGGGAACTTGTTCATGGCTTCTCCTCTCAATTTCGAGCGTGTGGTCACCGGTTTCGTTTCAATCAGACATCACAGTCAAAAGTTATAGTCTTCCGAAGTTTGCGACCACACTGCACCTCGTCTATATGACCGCCACATGTCAAAAGTTGGTGAAACACGCCCCATTTGGGAGTGTTTAAACACGCCCTATGCAGGCGTGATTGGGTGTCCTAAATTTCCAAATTGTTTTCCCATTGCACCATTTGCCTAATATTTTAATTAATTTATATTATTTTTAATTTTTTGCCATAATTCTTACTATCTTGCTTTGGAACTCTTAAAAGTATGTCCAATCTTTTTTGTAAAGCAGAAAAAGAAGTTTTGCTGTTGAAGAGATAACTGTACAGAACGGAGCTGTTCGGCAAAATGATGGAGATAATATATTCCTTTCCTGCTCACAGTACTTTGTCTTCAAGATGGCTTGTTAATTTTCATCGTAAAATTCTTGTATTATGGAACTCTATTTACACGTCTACTTATATGTCTTTCTCTTTGTCTCTATCAATTTGAATGTAGATGAATTTGACTGCTGAATATAGATAATTGTATGACAAATAAAGTTTGATCCACCTTTTAACTTTTTTTACATATGTCTTAAAACCTCTCAAGCCATATAGGAAATGTGAATGAATGTGTATATCCTATCCATGCGACCTTGTCTCAATCAACAACGCTGGATCAAGACGTTTCTTGTGATTCATTTGGACATATTACTATTTGTTCATCTCCACAGTTCTACTACAAATTTATATTCCATCGATGAAGTTTTTAACAAACCTTAATTTGATCTAACACAACAAAGCAACATAACATCATCAATTCATAATGTTATGTTACGATTTCTGTACTATTACTATTCTGGTCCGGTCAACAAATATACCATAGTGCTCACTAGTTTTGCGCAATCACAAACAAGCCATACCCATCAATTTTATACGATTCTTACTAGTGGTAATGAACATAACATAATGCCTACTTGTTTTGCCCAAAAAATTTATTTCTGTAACTATATTTTCTTCATTTGCTCACTTTCAATTTTTTTGAGTTTTTAACATGAGGGTTGATCATTATAAAAACCATTTTTTCATTCATGCCCCAGTCCAAACTAGTGACCGTGTATTCTAAAAAAGAAGAGGTTTAATTAGAGTTTTGGTCCCTAAATTTATTATTTTGATTCGATTTGATCTTTTAATTTTTTTTATTAAATTTGATACTCTAATTATTAAAATGCGTTCAATTTGTTTCTTATTGTTCATTTTCATTTAATATCGTCAAGTTTGTATTCATATACCCTCTTAAGGAAATGACACATCATTTGTCACTTGTCACTTAGACTTCATCGTTAACAATTTTGGCAAAATGGATGATGAGGACTTAATTAAACAAAAAAAAATTAAAAGACTAAATCGAATCAAAATAGTAAATCAGAGAACCAAAATATTAATTTAACCAAAATAAAAAAAACTAGTGACCGTGTATTTTTCTTGTCACCTATAACTAGAAGAGAGCATTGTCTCCGTTTGTAGCTTTCTGCAGATTCACAACACTCCATCCATCCAGACACAGGATATTATACATGCATATTATACATCATCATTCAACAATCCAATAACAATAACAAAATAACCTTATCCTATTAGATAAGGTAGGCCACATGAATCACATTTTTTGTCTATTTTTTACACGATTTTTTGTAACATCCGTTAATCCTGAATCTCTCAAGGTTTGGACAATTTTTGTGCACGCTTGTAGTGTCCAACTTCGATCTATCCTATTACCTGCTCGAGCTTCTTCAACCATTGCATTTAGTAGATGGTTGTCCATCTCATCCGTCCACATCAACATCTCTCTTACAAGTTGACTATTATCACCTACTTGTCTCTTTCCTTTTCTCATTTTGCAACCTATAAATTTAACATAAATATTTGTCCATAGAACAATAATAAGGTCAATGTTACAATAAAATATTTTCACCTCATAAAATGAATAAAGTTCATACACAACAAATGACTCAAATATATATTTTTTTCTTTTTTTCTTCTTCTTTTTATACCTATTTACATCCTATTTGTATTCATCTCTATACTTTTTAACTTTAATGCTCCTCATTCTCCCTCCAGACTAAGATGTTATGTGGTCTACGCACGTACTCTATGCTAATTAGGAAACATAATGATAGGAGCATATCAGTATTCACTCAAAATACTAATTATACCGATTAGTAAGAAGGTCTTGACTTAGCTTAATTATTGACATTTTAGCTTAATGAAAACTTATTAATATCTTGGTCCAATTTATTCAGCAGTTATGTTGGTAATCATATTTGTGACATTTTTGTCTCTCTATGTCACGTAGGTTCTTTCATTAACGGTAATAGATGAATGAATTTATCGCACTTTTTTTCACTTTCGAAGACTAAAATTTGAATTTTTCATCTTTCAATGATAAATTTATCGCACTTTTTAAGGATGAAAATGACTATTTACCCTAACATAATATTATCAAATGTCGAAAAGTAGTAAAATTGACTCATTTAATACCATCAACATAATATTCTAATATAGACTAATACAAATTAAAACAAAATATTTTTTAACGAGATTTACTATAATAGTTTAAATCACAATTATTTCTTACAAACAAATTTTTGCAATAAGTTTTGTTACAACCAGATTTGCTGAAACAAATGAACAAAATATGATATATGAATATTATAAACATTTGCATTTTCAACACTTGGAGTCCAATATTAACAGTATTTAAAGTTAAAGCAAACACCTCTAAAAATTTTGATCGGATCAGTTCAGTTTTGATCAGATCTATAGATTTAAACCTGTTACCTAACCCATAAATGATGGTTTTGATCGGTTCGATTTTGACGTAAATACATAAATGACTTAACCCAAACTGTCTAGATCGGTTTGGGTCAATTTCGGGTTTGCGAGTGACATGTACCCATGAACACCCCTACATATCATAGTGCAACTCACTACTTTTGCGCAATAACAAACAGACCACACATATCAATTTTTTTTGTTGGGAGTAAGGTTTCTCCACAGCCGAAAACCGTAGGACTAACCCTCAAGGTGTAGAGATCACCAAAGTAGGTTTTATATATATGAATATTATAAACATTTGCATTTCCAACACTTGGAGTCCAATATTAACAGTATTTAAAGTTAAAGCAAACAACTCTAAAAAATTTGATCGGATCAGTTCAGTTTTGATCAGATTTATAGATTTAAACCTGTTACCTAACCCATAAATGAATGGTTTTGATCGGTTCGATTTTGACGTAAATACATAAATGACTAAACCCAAACTGTCTAGATCGGTTTTGGTCAATTTCGGGTTCGCGAGTGACATGTACCCATGAACACCCCTACATATCATAGTGCAGCTCACTACTTTTGCGCAATAACAAACAGACCACACATATCAATTTTTTTTGTTGGGAGTAAGGTTTCTCCACAGCCGAAAACCGTAGGACTAACCCTCAAGGTGTAGAGATCACCAAAGTAGGTTTTATCTCTCCTAACAAATTATTCTCTATATGCATGGCATGAGAATCGAATCCCTGTCACCATGTTTAAGGAATCCAACCATCTATAACTGTGTTGGACCTTATTGGTCCATCTATTTAATTTATACAAATGTTACAAATAATATATAATAGATTTTTATGAAAATCATAACAACATAATGCTTACTGGTATTTCCCAAAATTTAAATTTCTGTAACTAGTTTTTTCATTTGCCCATCTTCAATTTTTTTTGTGTTTTTAACCAAGGGTTGATCTTTATAGAACCATTTTTTTTCATGCCTCAGTCCAAACTAGTGACCATGTAATTCTTTTTATTGTCTCCGTACGGATCAAATAAAATTGATTATGGCCTATGTTTAGAATCATCATTATAGTTTATACAGCCAGTCTCGCAGCTGACCAATTCTGCAGATTCAATGCAACACTCCATCCATTCAAGCAGAGGAATACATATTATGCATCATATTCAATAATCCAACAACAATAACAATAGCAATAACCTCTCTATTAGATAAGGTCGGTTACGTGAATCACATCATATTCAACAATAAGAATGTAAAATCAATGCGATAATTTTTACATAATGTACGGCTTCATCCATAAATAATTTAGATACCATGTTTTGATGATAAAAAAAATCAATTTAAATTTCTGCTCTAGCAGTGCAGATGTTCCAGTGAGGACAAGGTTGGACGTGAACAAAGAAGAGGTAACATATAAACTATTTTATCTGTCATAAAGAAATTAACAAGATAGTACGAATGGCACATGACAAATCAATTATTTACATAATGAAACAGTGACTATACCCATCTTCAACAGTCACATACCAGTGAGGCCACACATCACATCTCTAGCTCAAATTCAGAGTATGAATAACGGCATCCTTTTTCTCTTCCTTTTCTTTTCTTCCTTTGGGGGGGCAATACTCACAATGTTTGCTGATTTTCTGAATTTTTTAACATGCTTTACTATCCTTAATGGATCAGCCTCACCAATCAACTCACTGCGTTTTTGTCTGGGTCTAGGACAATGGAAATGATTCCTTCAACAGTTGCAATCAACTTCATCACCTTTTGCCTGCACCTTGAACAGCGGAAGTTCTACTGACACCACACAAGTACCTCACATAAACCAAAAAGTAGATAAATCTTACACCAAAATGAACAAAACAGCTGAAAGTACTTCAGCCTGTGAGTGTAAGTATAGGATTCTAGAAGTGAGGTGAGAGGTCATAACATTTATTATTACATTACATAACAAAAAGAATGTTATATATCATGTGGAAGTGTGTAAGGATATGAAATATTCATATATGAAACCTTAGACATGATTTTGGAGTCTATAATTACAATGCCTAAACAAGAAGGTACAGAGAAGATTTGCTTGATTACCTCCCATCTATTATTCCCTGACTAAACCTTCATGAATCTATGGGCATGTTCTACTCAAGAAGTTTAGTTGAAGAGTTAATGGAGTGCCACAGTGTCAGTGCTGGTAGTTGTATGTAACTAGTGATAAATGCAGGTCCGAATATAATCTAATGTCTTGTCAACTATTATGCGCTCCTCCCAAGTGAACTAAATGCATACAAAAAGCATATACTACTTTAGGTACCTTTTCTTCTACTTGAGCTTGAGATATATATTTCTAGTATGTGTCTTGAGTCCTGAGTCTTTATTGAAAGAAAGGAAAATTAAACCTCTTTACTCTTTAGTAGTTTACGTGCTCATTATATGGCACATGCAGAACATCCTGTCAGGTTGAAGACGCTGACCCGGTTTGAATTAACTTCTAGTTCATGGCAGCTTTTCAATTGTGCTGTCAACACTTTTTTAAGATAAGAATGTACAACAAAATTTCTATCAAGTACCAGTGAAGGAAATGTTTTTATAATTTCTTTAATCATTTTATTCTTGTATAATTTTCTCTAATTTTTGGACCAGAATAGCTATGTAGAATTACTATAAATACAGCGTCTCCTTGTTTTAATTTTTTTATATATATATTTGAGAGTGTTCTCTTCTTTTTCTTGAGATGTTTGAGCCATTTTGGTAATCAGAACTTGGTTCTAAATTTTGGTGTCGAGTTTGAGTGAGAGAACTGTCAAGAATTAGTCTAATTATGGAATTTTGAAAAGGTGTTCAATACAAAGACCACATGCGCCTTTAGTAGTATGGATGTTCATGGGTCAAGTTATTTGAATAACCTAACTATAATCATATGAAAGTTGGATTTTATAACCATAATCATAAGTTATTTTCATAACCGAGTTTGGTATCTGTGTACAGCTTGTTTTGAATTTTTGAAAAACTGGTTATATATCCAAAACTAGTTATAGTCAAAACCGATCATATAACTGGTTTTGATTTTTAATCCAAGACCAAGTTGAAGATGAAGATGTTTTAGGCCTTTGGCCAAAGGCCAAGAAGCCTTGGCCGTGGTCAAACCAAAAATATCCTAATCGAGGTTGAGGAGAAGATGCTCCGACCTAGGCGAAACTAAATATACTCTAGGTCGAAGTGTATTTATGGTTAAATTTTCTTTAACAAACAGTGTTACCCGTGCAGAGCAGGTTCACTGGTCTAGTTATTATAAAGTCAGTTAAATATCATTATGCTTAAATTTTCTTTAACGGGTTATTATGATCTCCCTAACTTTGATAAACCCAGTTTCCAATAAATTTTCAGCTGAGCTAACTGATATGCATCCTGCATATGGTCCTTTCCAAGGTTTTACAAGCCAAAAATCATCAACAAATAGTTTAGAATTGCATCTAATTATGATAAATGTTGATGAATTCATTCCTATCACATGTTGTGCCATTTTGAACCTGTTTACAGCAGGAAAACACAAAGTTCAAGCTAATTTTGGAAGCTCAGGAATGCCACGCCCCCAGCGTGGGAAGCTGCCTCCAACTGCAAGTTCCTCTGGTGTCCCACGCCCCCAAGTCCCACGCCTCCAGCGTGGGAAGGTGCCTCCATGTGCTATTTCCTCTGGACAGCCACGCCTCCAGCGTGGGATTCTGCTGTTTATGTTTTCTGAAGCTCTTCAAGGGCAATTTGGGAGTTTCATCTACTATCTTATAAATACCCTAATCCTCAGCCTTCAAGATACGAATTTGGAGGGAGAAAAACACTACACTAGGGCTTAGAAGCTTGGGTTTCCTTAGCTTAGGGTTGGAAGGTTGAAGACCAAAGTGGGGATTCCTTCTTCCTCTTCTTCTTCTCTATCCAAGCTGAGCATGTTCATTGTTGTAGCTCAACCAACCATTATGAGGTTTGGCTGAGCATTTATTGTAGTTAGGGCCAAAGCACTTAATGTAAATCTCCTTGGGATGTATTGAATGCTATTATTCATTTATTACAAGCTATTTTACTGCACTTTCTATTTCTCTTTCCTTCTCTTGCCTAGACTTAGCTAACCTAGGTAAAAGCTTAGAGCTAAGGTTCACAATAGACATATTGGGGCTTTAGTTTCAGACCTAAGTGTGGTAACTTGCTAACATCACCTAGGAATAGGGATGGGTGCTTGCAGCTGACTTATTTATGTGTTTGCTTAATGCTTAACTTGTTTAAGATCACTAAGAGATTGGGGTTGGACGGTGAGTTAAAGAACTAAGTGGAAGAGACATCAAAGCTTAGTCAATATAAGAAGAACACATTAGTTGAATAGCTTGGATAATAGAATATAGGAATCAATATCATTCCATAGGAAGGCACATTAGTGTGGGTTGCCCTAGCTACATTTTCATACACATTGTTATTCTACAATTTGCTTTTGATATTAAATTATGCTTGCATTTAGTTTTAATCTCATTTAATCGATTCACACAACAACAACCACAACATTACTCTTATTTAGTTTAGTATCCAACTTATTGATTAAAATTATAGTTTATTTGGCCAAACAATTTTCGTGGGAACGACAAATCCCTTTCTTTATCACTTTATTACTTATACGACCGGTATACTTGCCGAGTGTGCAACACTAACATGAACATCGTATTTAAAAGGTCAGAAACTTTCAGTTGAAGAGTTTCATCACCATCCAAAACTATACTACATCAGTTATCATGTCAGCACTCAGGTTTCAATTAACAACATGTATGTCATTCTCTTGCAGCCACGAGAGTGAAGTATGTCACACTAGTGTCTAAGTCAGCACAATTTTCTTAAAGTTTTAGCTTTCCCTTTAGCAGATGGCAATTGGGACATACCTGTTTTATTTAGCCTTCTTCGTGTCTCAACTATCTTTTGCTTCATACGTACTTTGTTTTGATTAGTAATTAGTACTAATTAGTGAAGAATGAAAAGGGCAAAATTTTAGATGGCAATACAAAATGGAAAAAAGTCTTTAACATCCAAAAACAATTGACATCTTGAGAAAGCTAGAAAGAGAAGAGAGAGAATATGAAAAATATTCAATACACATCAAATGTGTTATCCAACATTTCGAGAGAGAAAAAAAAAGAAAAAAGTAATATAAGTATGATATAATTTATGATGTGATGAAAAAGAGAGAGATAAAAAGAAATAAAAGATATTGATAAAGTATTTAAATAAAGAGTGATTTATATATCATTATTTGAAAAATATTGATATGATAAATAATGAGATATAATAAGAAAAAAAATTAAATATATTGATAGGGTGTTTGATATTTAGTGATGTTAAAATATAAGGACCCATACAAAATCAATTGCTTTGATACAAGGTTATCAAATCGATATCTAACAGTGAACCACTAAGTTAATTTTTGAATTGTAAATCATAATTTTTATCAAATCATACGATTAAGTCCCTGAAAAATTACTTCAAATATATCATATAGATGATATACAGTGTTCAATGAAATAGTTTGAAGGATAAACTACTCTTTTGGTCCTTTTTTTTTATTTAATCTGACCTCTTTATTGTTAAAAAGCATAATTTAGTCTCAATTTTTTAAATCGAATCAATGTTATCCTTTCCGTCTGATTGAACCAACAGCGTTAGCCGAAAAAAAATGTGAAATTGCATCTGTCCCTGAGAATTGTCGGGGGCCACATATCTACAGACAACATTATAAATTGTGATGAGAGAATTTATCATAATAACAAACAAGCTTCTCAAACCAACGTACCCCATGCAGAATACTAACACTAAATATGTTTTGCCAAAAAAAAAATTACTTTCTTAAGATATCATATTTCAGGAGGCAACAAATACTAGATGAACCAGGAAAAATAATAAAAATACAAGCACAAACACGTAAACAGGGGAATCTGACAGCCCCAACATACTCATGAAGTAAGAATAGCATTAGATGCCTTCAAGACTATCTCTTCATTCTTCCTTGATCCATTTTGATCATTTGTCTGTAGCAGTTCACTATCTTCTTATCTAATTCATAGTAGTCTTCCACTTTACTCAAGCGCTTTAAATCAAGGTCGATAAAATACACCTAATATAGATCAAATTGCAAACAAACTAAGATATTCAGTGCATAACCATTACAGCTGAAACTCATTTTTCTGGATAAACATAAAAAGAATAGAATCTTTAAGAATTGCAACCTACGGCATAAGTCATAAATTATGTCTGATAAATATTGATTGATTGTTTCTTTTGAAAACCACTTTTCTTTTTTGAGAAGTACTACAATGGGGATGCTCTTCAAAGCTGCTGTGACTGAAAAAGTAAGAAATACCTAGAAACATTTTATCTTTTCCTAAATTCTGACTTTATCCTTTCCTAATTTGACCTGGCACCCATTAAATTTTATAACACCTGTTTTTAGTAACTTTAAATACTTGGAGCAGTTGTACAATAACTTCTACCAAATCCATTATTGATTAAGGTGAATTCACATCACAGTATATCTTTCACCAAACAAATTCTGAGTGACAGTTAGAAGTAGCTGTTCATAGCACCTACAGGACAACAGTTTTTGAGAAAGCTGCAGCATCCCCAAGCAACGCCTTAAATCAACATTAAAATGAACTGAACAGATTCATGCAAACACTATAAAGCAAAAATTTCAGCCAATAATAATAACATTAATGTTCTGCCTACCTTATAATCAAAGGATTGCTTCGTTGAGTCCAGATATACATTATCGTACACAGATCCAGAATCCTCCTCATTCCTTGGTCTAAAACACAACATCAAACTGCAGTCTTTTGCAGTTGTTGCTATCAGGTAGTCCTTCACAATTCTCAAACTTTCATCCAGTGAAGCTGAATGCAAAGGGGTATATATTTTTGCCTGTTCTTCACTCAATTCCTTACACACCATGCACTGTTGAGAAGTAACGTTATAATATGAATGGATGACCCCTTCTATGTCAATATTATCAAGCTTCTGCACCTCCAGGAGCTTATCAAGGACTCCTGATTTTTGCAAAGCCTCAGTAACAAGAGTAAATAAGTTATCTGTACATAGATCATCATCAGCTCGAATGATTGACTTAAGTTCATCTTCAAATGCTTTAGCAATACAAACATCTGTATTTTTTGCAACACCTCCCAGTCCTCCAAGTATGAGAGAGCCATTCAAAAATACACGAAAATTGTTTTGAGGAGTTGTAAGGAGATCTTTAATAGCTTTCCGAATTCTTTCCTTGGATCCAGAGAACAGATCAAGTGGATTGTACTCACTTAGTTGCGATATCTACAAACATATTCAAAGAATTTCTAAAACAGATTTAATGCCAAATAAATAATGGACATTGACTATAACAACATCAATCAAAAGAGAGAGAATTAAATGCTGAGCCTAGAACATATAACAACAGGAAGTATGCACTATGCATCCACCAGATCATCATAAAAGGTTAAATTTTGTAGGATGTACCTCTCCTTGACACAATTTCAGAGTTTGGTGCATTTCAAATCGGGTTATTCTCCTTTTGATAGCATTTACTTCAGATATGAATCTTGAAAGTGGAAGAAATCCGCATTTGGGCTACTTTTCAAGGTAAAATAAAAGCTATTGTTACAACCAAGCGAAAGAGAAAGACTGAGAGGAAAGGGGTGAAGGTAAGATAAAGATATTCAATTTAAACTAAAGTATTCTTTAAGGAGAGAAAATAAACCAAAAAATAACAGTGTCACATAATGCAGACTATACCTTTATCTCAACAGATAAGCAGAGGCTAGATCCTTGACTACCTGAAATGAAACAGAAAGCTTAATACAGAACCTTCAAACATCTGACAAGTTTATGTACTAACTCCTCATACTGGCAAATGATGATACCTCAGCTATTTATGACACAGTGCTAAAACTTAGATATATTTAATTTAAAAGGAAAAACAGAAAAATGTTAAACAGTAGAAGCAAGTCCAGTGTTACACATCTCATTACCATGAGCAAAGAGAGAATGATCAGACATGAGAAGGCCAAAATCACAATGTGCATCAACCCGGGCAGCATCAACTCGCCACGCAGGACGTTGACCAGTAACATTCTTCTCAACCAACTCAAGGAATTCCCTGGTCACCAGGACGTGCATCTAACAAATACCAAGGAGGCATAGGTCAATGATCGCAATCACAATCACTTACTTTCTCACGCAAGATCTTAACCACTTCATTCAAAAAATCACAGCAATTCACTAAGCCCACTTTTATCAATAACAAAACTGATCTCCAACACATGATGATAAAACAACCACTTTCAGTCAATAAAACAACTTCCGTTTATGGGTTTCTGACGGAAAATTCTAGAAGAGGGACAATGCAACAGCCACTGACATACATACATACATACACACACACACACATACATACATACATACATACATACATACCTACCTACCTACCTACCCCAGCATCAACATAGTCGGAACCAAGCAAAGGCTTCATAACATGCTGCACATATAGTTGACCAACAATTTCCTTGTCTGAAGAGGAGATAAGTTGATGCACATCTTTCCAGAGAACACGTTCATGTGGAGTCAAAGCTATGCTATTCCTCACACTCACACCCTTTGACGGCGATCCATTCCTTGGAGCCTTACGTATGCGGATCACTTTCCCAATCTACACACACAATACACATTAAGCTTGAAAAATATATTCATATAAGCACACAATTCAGCTACAACAAGCAACAGAAAGAAACAAAAAAACGCACAAAAGAAGGTGAGGATCCAGCATAAGAAAGCACAAGATTAACGGCTCCTTCCCCTCTGTAAACCCAGTGAGCCGCGTCTTCCTCTTTCAAAGTCAATGCCATCTGTTTCACGCGAAAAATCTGGTTCAGCATTTCATCAAACACTTAGAAGACAGTCCAAAAAATAAAGGGTACCTCGTGCTTCCAAGGGGAGAAAAATGGAATGCAGCTACTACTACTTCAAATTCTAAACTCTAACCACAGGAACAAGATCAAAACGAGAAAGACGATGTTAAATTTATGTTGTCTTAGATTCTGTTATAAACAGTAAACGTAGACAATGGGAATAATGAACATGATGGGAAAGGAATTGTATGCTGTCTCTCTGTGAGTGGAGTTCCCTTTACGTGTCGATGCCAGAATTTATGTATTTATTTTTATCACAATACCAGAATTTATTCGCTAGTACATGATCACACCGAATCTATTGTCTCCACTAATATATATATAGTAAAAAGAAAGTTAATAAATATTCGATGTGATTGTATCTTAAATTCTTAATTCTTAACTGGACATTCAGTAGTTTTCTATCCCTTGCATTGCACCGGACTAATTTCAATTAAATAGTCAATTTTGAGAGAGAAAAATTGTTTCATTCAAATATAGCAAATATTTTTTGACAGAACAAATATAGCAAATGTTAAATAGATATTATTGTAATTCTAAACAAAAAGGAAAATTCTTAAAAAACCAAAAAGGAAAATATTTATAATTGTATTTAAATGATAAAATGAAACTATCGAGAGAATGAATTAATCAACGCGGAATTATTTTATTTTAAATAATAATCTTGAGTTGGAGTTTTAAATATATAATTGCATTAAACATTAAAAAAAGCTTGGTTGCATAAAATAATTATAATAATTATCTCATGTGAAAAATACTTGTATAATAAAATGAAAGAAAAGTGTTAAACAATAAAAACAAAAGTCATCGTATATAAAAGATCAATGTTATTAATGGAGGTTGAATTTAATGAGGAACTACTCTCTTACAATATAGTGAATTGAAGCTTGAATTTATGCTTAAAAGGGTGTTTAATTCTAGTGTGCAGTCATGTTTGGAATAAAATTTTCTTTAAGAAAGAAATATGTGAAAACAAAAGAAATATATTTAAAAGATAACAATTTAACTCATTTTATACTTTTTTGGAACATTTCATTGTATAAAATATTTTATACATTGAACCCTAGAAAGGAATTGTCACGAATTCTTTTCGAAAAAAAGAACCTAAAACGTAATGGAATAACTGTTTGATAGAGAGGATTTTTTTTTTTTTCCAGAAAAGGGGCCAATCTATTGACGAGGTTGATTAGGACATGCATGATCCTAGTACTTGAAGCTAGTATATATGGTAAAGAAACATAGAAGATATGGAATGTTAAATTGTAATTTTGTTTCTTTTATAATTTATATTTAATGATTTTATTTTATTTTCTTTTATAATTTTTTTTATATTTTTATAAACAGTAATAGTTTGGTTTAATCTTTAATTTTGTATATATTTATTTTAATTATATTTTATATTTTAATTAATTATATTATTTTTATGCTAGTAAATATGTTCGCTCTAGGTAAAATAGAATCAAAGTTGTAGTTTTTCTTAATCAGGGGATCAAAATTGTGAAAGAAAAATAGAAAAACCAGAATCAATTAATAAGAATTATAAGGAGATTGAAATTGTAAGTTAACCTAAATAGAATCAAAATTGTGTTTTATGAATGGAATTTTTTACAAAATTAATTTATTTTCTTAATCATTCTACTTTACTAGAGAAAAAAATCATATATTTACATAATCTTATTGGTGTGTGTTTGGATGAGTGTTATTTATGAAAATGATTTTATAAAATTAAATTAAATTTTAAGTGATCTGATTTATGTTTGAATTTTTTTTATAAAATTAAGTTAAGAATAAACAAAAGTTATTTATAGTTGCTTCAATTTAAAATCAATTATGAACTCTTCTCTAATATAAAATCTATAAAATTATCTAAAATCAATTTTGAAATCAGAGTCACTCTTCAACATGAAACAAAATACACACTTAATTTTATCTCCAAAATGTTTTTTTCATTTTATTTCTCTTTTTATTTTATATTTTTAGATAAGTATTTCATAAAAAAATATATAAAAAAAAAGAAACTTTTCTTTACCTAAGTGTCCATTTAGTTGGATGGAAGCAAAACAAAATAAGTGAGAATATTTTGAAATTTGAATTGAAAAGAAAGTTAAAAATATAAATCAATTTTGTTTGTTTCTAAAGGCCATCTTCTCATTTTTCCTTGTTTTAGTCATCATGACATTAGTTTAGAATATTTATTAGTTTTATTGATGATTAATCTATATCAAAACTTGACTAATCACCTTTAATGAGATCTTCCTTTCTAATCACATTTTTTCACCTACAAGACTTGAACTCAAAAACTTGTTTAAGAAAACTGAATTCAATATTACCACTTGTTGGTTCTCATTTTTTTACAATCTCTTTTATAGATGTTTATCGCTATTCATCTTTTCTTGTCTTCTAACTAAACATACTATTAAATAGTTTTTGTTTTTCATTTGATTTACCTAAAGAGAAGATAAGGTATGTATCAACACTATAAATAATTTTACATTGTCGTCCAAAAATAAAATTAGAAAAAATTTGGGGGGGGGGGGGGGGGGCGTACGAAAATTGAACACGTGATAAAAAAATAACTAATTTTTTTACTATTTATAATTGTCTAACATTAGTTCAATAGTAAATAATATTTCATATATAAATAATAATGGCCTAATAATAAATAATTATTCTATCAACAAAATTATCTATAAGTTTAATTAAAAGAAAATTTAAATATTAAATATTTTTTTACATATATATTTTAGTTATTTTAATTAATAATTATTGTTACAAAAAAATTATAAAATAAAATAAAAACAAAACTACATCTTAATCTTAATACAATAAAAATAATATAATGAAATGTTTAAAAGAAGAAAACTCACTACAAACACTAACTATAAAAAAGAAAATAAATTGCTTAACTTGCTTTGTTTTTTACCTCTTAATATCTTTGAGGATAAAAAAATGATTTTAATGACTCAAAATTGAAGTAAAGGAAAAGAAAAGAAAAGGAATACAATATTTAATAACATTACTTAGTTATGTCTAAATATTTTCAATAGATAACATTTATTATATACTTTATATTTTAAACATTAAAATTGTGAAAATCTAAAAGGGGGTGCACTAATGGGGAGGGGGTGACACATATTTATTAATTTTTATAATATTATTTTAAAAGTTGTATTATCATTAGTTTATAATAGGTTGATAGTGTAAAATAATTTTATATTTAACTCTTATCCAAATATTATGAAAAATATTATTTTTTAGTTTGTTTAAATATCGTGGGTTCCGTTTGATATGCAATTTAAAGGGAGTAATTGAAAACATGTGATATTTAGAAGTATCGAGTGATAACTCAGCAAAAGAAGAAGAAAAAAGTATCGGATGAGAAAAATTTAAAAGGAAACTAGGTAACAAAAAATATTTATTTAGAAATTATTCAAAAAATAAAAAATAAAAGAAATTAAGAGATAAAAACAAAAATATTTTTTAAGAAATAAAAATCTAATTAATGTTGCGTGTGAAATAAAGGTCCAGTTCACTGTATACCCTGATAAGGCCCTAAAAAGTCAACACAAGCTTTGGGCTGATGTTCCATATGCTAATTCTCTATGTTTGTTCGTCTCATACACATGAGGAGTTGCAGAATAATATTTTGTTTTAGTGATCGACTTGCATTTTTATTGAAAAATATTAATTTTATTAGAAATATTAATTGGAAATATTCGAATTCACAATTTCTTCTCCCCTCCTTACTCTTTTTATCCTTTTCCAACTAATTAGCCAATATTATATATCCTAACTCGCATTCGCTCCTGACTCATCTTTAAATGAGAAAGTATTATGTGATGCAAACCATGACTATATTTTTGTAGATTGAAAAATATAGTTATGTATATCACGTACGTGGAGAGTGATCGAAACCTCACAATTTTATACTATAATAATTTCTTTCCTCAAACTTATAAAAGGTTCATTCACAAAGACACGAGTATATATATGTATACTGTTTAACTCATTAAGGTTGGAACTTGGAATTTGAATAGTGAACACGAAGTCGTAAGTTTGATGTTTAATCAAGGTTTTAAATATCAATCGATCCTAGTCGCGTTATGACTTCGTCATATTTATTAATATCACATTAAATTGTGAAAAAATACAATCAAATGCAATTTTATTACAATCACATATAATTAAAAAAATATTAATGATATGCATCTAGAATATAATGTTTTTCAAATTAAAATAATCATAGAATCAATCATAATTTGACAATAAAGTTCTTTTAATTATGAAAATTCTGATCATTATATACTCAATCATAATATTATTAATTTATGCAAAATTTATAGCAGGAAATCAAGAGAAGAAGCAAAAGAAAGAAAGATCAAGAAGTTAATTTTCTCTAGATTCTCACGAGGATAGTGTGAAAGATCGCGTCAATCACACTAGAAAATAAAGTTAAGGCAATCTTCTATGTGATCTCGCTCAATCAGCGCTAGAATCCACGCGAATCGCGTCAGCGACATGAGATTTCAGGATCTTAAATTATATTGCACGAAATTAGAAGATATGAGGAGTTGTTAGAGTCTAACTATAAATATGGACTTGGAGAGTAGTAGAAAGACAAAAAGGCTTGTGCCTTTGGACATCTACACTGAAAAATACAGTAGAACGCACAGGGGGAAGTTTAAGGAATGATTGAAGCTAGGTCAACAAGATTAAATCAAGATTGAAGGGGTTTTCTTCTACTTCTTCTTCCTTGAGATTCTTGGCCCAGGTTTATCTTATTTTATGTATGAATATGTCTGGCTAACTTTCCTTATTATGGTTAGATCCAAAACCAATGTGAACTCCTCTGTAATTGGATTGGTATTAATATAAATTGTGATAATTGTTTTATTTTATTTTGTTCTTGAATGAATTATTTCTTATTAGACTTGATCATTCTAGTGAGGTTCTAAGGATTAAGGTTTAGAATAAGAATGTTGGAGCTCTAATTTCTGAAAGTAGTAAAATGATAGTTTTTATACTACCTAGGGATAGGGATGTATGATTGCAGAGCAATAAATGTATTAGCTCAATGCTTAACGGAATCGCTAAGGAATTAGGATTTTTGATTGGGTTAAAGGGTTAAATTATTAAGGAATTAGGATTTAACTAATTTATGTAAAAATACATCTGAGCAATTAGAATAATTGAAATTAATAACCAATTCAAATACAGAAGGTAAGGATTAAAGGTGAATGTGCTCTAACCACAATTCTTTCCCCACTGAGTAACTCTTAATTAATATTGCTTTTTATTTTTATTACGATACTCTACTTATATTTTATTACTTGTAACGATCGGTATACTCATCGAACGCCCAACAATTAACATTACAATCCAAATCTCTCTCATTCATCATTTTTTATGAGTTTGACACCTAAAATTGTTACAGTTGTAAAAAAAAAAAGAATGAAAGATAGAAAGTAGCTAGTTATACTGTGCAATAGTGTTATTTTACGAACATTTTTTGGTAAGGTTTTTAGAAACACTTTTAAAAAAAATAAGAAAAAAAAAGATGAGATAAATTTTTCCATAAATAAAAATAAGTTTTTCATAAGTTAATTTTTAGAAGCTCATTAACAACTTCTCTAAAAGATGAGATAACGAGTCTGTTTGGATACAAGGCTAGAAGTACTTTTGAGAGCTTCTCTACTGAAAATAACACTATATTTCCAGTGAGCTAATGAAAATCTAATTTTAACTTATGAAAAAGTTCATTTTATTTTTTTCTTATTCTAGAAATACTTCTAAAGAAGCTTACATCCAAACAAACTCTACTAGAATCTGGTATCACACTTACTTGAATGTTTACTCTTGCATCAACCGTCAACCATCAAACAAATCCTCTTAAAAGACCCATTTTGATGAATTAAAGCTATTTACATCTATTTAGTATGATAAATGAGTTTATCATGTGAATAATTACGTGCATGAATACAAGTTGGAATAAAATGGAATTGATGAATCAGCTAAAGAAAGTTACAACCACTGGTTTACATAACATCATCGCTTCTTAGCTTTTAGAATAAACATCGATACGTGCACATGCAACACCACATAAAAATAATGTCAGTCACTGCATTACATATGAATATGAACATGTACCAAAAATCCAAAATCCTCAAATAATTAATCAAATTGACTTTGTATTCTATTGCTTTCGTGACTCTTGTCTTTGGAAGATTACCATTCTTTTGAATAGCGTCGGTCCAATGTATTTACAGAACTAAAACAAATTTTAAAATAAAATATTTTTTAGTTCAATAATTTTTTTAATAAAAATCAATATTTTATTAAAAATTATTTTCAAATTTTAAGGATGTAAAGTTATTTACTGATTTATTATAATTGATTTTCTTTAACATTTTTTCAATAGATATTAAAATTAATTCATTCAATCTTTTTTAAAACATTGTTGATCTTAAATAAGATTTAATTAATTTTAGTTTAGGAAAAATTCTTTCGATCGAAGTAACACTTACCGAAATTATTAACAGTATTCTATATTCAAAAAAGAATCAATTCTTTTTATATAATTAAGTATATCAATCGATATATCATTTTCTATTTGTATAATTTCTCATACAATTTTTACTTCTGTAAATAAATCTAATCAATCAATATCTGAGTAATTATTATGTTTTAATGAATATTCAAGATTAAGATAATATTTTTTTAAATTATTACTATCCAAAGACTTTAATTTATTAATGCTAAATAGAAAATAAAAAATCTCTTCATATATTTTAAATTGTTCAAATTTATTTCTTGATACGGTAATTGTTTGATCTATTATATATAAGAAGTAATCAATTTTAAATGATTCTTTAGACGATTTTAAACCTTCATTTTCAATATTCACATCAAATTATTTATTTCTACAAATAACACGTTTTCAAAAAATATAGGTTCTATATTCATTTTAGTAGCAATTTTTTTTGCAAAAATTATGCATTTTCAAATTCATCTTCTCTATATTTTTTCAAAAAAATAAATAAGACATTTCAATTGTTCTATAACAACATTCGTACCGATATCTTTTGATTGTAATTTTTTACTAATTGAATTTACAACAAATAGTATATCATACCAAATAGTCATACTTAACAAAAATTCAAAATTTTCAAGCTCATAAGTTCCTAAACATTCATCTTCGCTTTTTTTATTTTAAGAGCATCATTAATTTCACCTAATTCTAATAAAGCATCTATTATTTGTGGAGTTTTAAATCTTACAGCTTTTATACTTTCAATACAACTTTCTCATCATATTTGTTAGGTTTGAGAGCTAGGTTAGGAATATGATCTTGTAAAATATTTCATCTTTTTGTTGTAAAAGAAAATATAGTATATATGTAGTACTCCAAAAAAATATGTTATTTTAGGACAAGAGTTAGCCATATTACAAAGTACCAAATTTAGATTATGACTAGGGATGGTAAACGGGCCGGCCCAGCCCGCCCCGCTTTTGAAAAGTGGGCTGGAAATGCTAGCACACCCTGCTTTAATGTGGGCCAGCCCACCTAAAAAGTTAAAAAAATAAAAAAGTTAATTTTAAAAAGAAATAAAAAATTATTAAAAAATACAAATATGATAATTAAAAAACACAAAGTTAAATAAAATTAAATAATTTAAAATTAATGTTAAATAAATGATGTCATGTGATAATTCACAAAATTATACCATTTGCAAATGGAATTTACGGATGTAAACTGTCCAAAGTGTAATATGTTATTAATGAAAGACTATTTGAAAGTATTATTATCATAAATATTTTAATATTAAAACTTAAAAGTTAATTATGAGAGTACAAAAGAGTATAAATTAAAAGAATATATATATATATATATATTTCAAATTATGTTAAATATATCTATTTAATTTTAATATTTAATATTTTAAATAATATTGGTCCAGCAGGCTGACCCGTCCTGTTTTTGATTTGCGGACTGATATTATCAACCCAACCCACGTTTTTTTGCGAGCTAAGCGGGCTGGCCTGGCGGGTCAGGCCCATTTTGCCAACCCTAACTATGACAACCACATGTAATATAAAATGATCTAGGATTAATGTCTAAAATTCTTTTTTGCACACCTTAATGTTTTCCTTTCATATTTAATCCGTTATCATAACCTTGTTTTCTTAAGTTATTAATATCAAGTCCAATGTTATTTATTTCATTTATAATAACATCAAAAATTCATTTTTCAGTTGTATAGTCTACTCTTAAAAATTCTAAAAAATATTCAAAAACTTTTATTTGAATTAAAGAAACATTTACACACCATAATGAAAAAGACATTTGTTCTTGATGACTTACATCATGAGTATAATCAAGTATGATTGAAAAATATTTTGCATTCTTAATATTTATTTTAATTTCACATGCTAACAAATTATCAATTCATCATGTATCCTATGTCCAAGGTAATGGTTATGAATTTTATTATTTAATTTGACGAACGTGTTATTGTATTATAGGATCAAATTTTGCAACCATTTCAATTATACTTAAAAAAATTCATTATTTTCTTTGTAAATTCTTTCATCTATTCCATGAAAATGCTAAGTTATTTTTTGCAAGAGTTTTAACAACCGCAATAATTCTAAATAAAACATTTTTTCAATGTTCCCTATCTCTATTTATTTGTCCTTGAACATGTTTATCAATTATTTTATTTTTTAGTAACCTTGTTTCTAAGTCAATCAATATACTCATATGAGCAATGTGTTCATTACTTATCTTATGATTCCTCGACTTATGACTAATTATTCTCCAATCCCTATTACCTTCGTTAGCTAACTTAGTTGTACTAGGAACAAGATTAAACAATTTGCAATAGAAACAAAAGATCTTATCTGAATCTTGAAAATAAATTAACCATCTTTTTTCACATTGTTCATCATTAGTCAATTTCTGAATGTAATATGATGAAGAAAAGTTCTTTAAGAATTCATCTCTAGAAAAATCTTTATTAGTAATTTTATAAGATCTTTTTCTACTAATAAATTAAATATCTCAAACTTGTACTAATATTTGTCTATTGACTTGGATCATATATATTTAATAGTTGTTTCTTTTAGTTTATTAATTTCTTCTTCTTTTTCATTTTGAGTTCGAGAATCAATATAATCTTGATCTTGGTCATAAACTAATAATACTTCTTCTCTATCTTTATTTTCATCAATTACTACGTTAACTTGTTCATTAACTGATAGTTCTTC
>PYAF01004127.1:403508-431629 GCA_007407185.1 Glycine tomentella | reverse complement strand
AAAATAGAAATGAAAGAAACATAAATAACAATATGTTTTATTTTATTTGATTGAAGAAAAAAGGAATAAAGAGAATTTTTGTTGGTGCATTAAATAGAAAAGAGGAAAAATAAGCAAAAAATGTAAATTATTATCTTTCAAGAAGTGAGTAAAATAACATATTATAAAACTTCTATGATATAGATTTTTAGATATGAATTTTCTTGTGTTTACTAGTCATAAATTGATAATTTGATATATTGATGTTTACGTGAATTGATTCTTGTGATAATTGTAAAATTTATGTTGTGTTATTTTTGCATGAAATTATTTAAGTGTATGATATAATCATACAAACATGTCATTTTTTTTTACTATGTGTGGGGTTTAATTTAATTTTACAAAAAAATGAAAGGATCTTTTCTTAATTTTTGTTTCACAAGATAAATCTTTCTTCTTCCTTTTGTCTTCAATCAAATAAAATAAAACATATTGTTATTTATGTTTCTTTCATTTCTATTTTCTTTCCTCTGGTTCAAACAAATCATTAAGTTTTTTTTTTCTTTCTTTTTTCATGTTAAGAGATTGAGAATCAATAATGTTTTAGAGCAATGATTTTTGGACGATCATTTTTAACACTTAACCAACATTTATCATTTATTTGTATTTTATTTTTTTTATCACATCATATTACTTATAATACCTATATCTTTCTCTTTTCTCTCTATATAAGTAGGCTAGGTGTCTAATGACAGATATTAAGTGTTCAAAAAATATTTTTCATTAATGTTTTATTATAGAAGGAGCATGAAATAGGTGAGATGAAAAGAAAGATAACAAATAAGTAAGAAATATCATGGACGATGTTATAATAAAAAAGATGCGGAAAATGTAAAAAAAGAAAGAAAATTAAAATGATGTAATATAAAAGATAAAAGATCAAATTACTTTAAAAGTAATATCTTTATTATATATTTTTTTGAAATTTAATAGTTATAATGTGTGGTTGATCTTGACTATTAGTTTTAAGAAAATAAATATTGGAAATGAAAAACAACTCTTTTATATATAATTATTTTTGAAGTAATTTGATCATTTCTCAAGATAAAAATGTGTTTGGAAAAGATAAAAGTTTGTGGAAAAAAATTGTAAGAAATGTATGTGCAACTTGAAAAAAAAAATTGGAATGTTATATTCCGGTACTTGACAGGGCATAACCACCAAATTATCTCTCTCTGTTTTTGTGGTTGCTATTCTTGGACAAGTTTGCGAGACTCTATTTATACTCATAGCTCTTCACTCCTACCTCTTAAGTCACTTTCCCGGATAGAAGGAATCATTCATCAACTTTTCACTTTCCCTTTTGGTTTCGTCTTCAAGTCCAACTCCAACATAGTAACACTCCCTTGTTACCATGCAAACAGCTCGAAGGAAACAAATAGAAACGTCGGAAGTACTTCACATGAACAAAGGCGCAGGCCAAACTAGCTATGCCATGAACTCTTCCGTTCAGGTTGCCATTCATATAGTAAATGTTTAATTAATTTCCCAAAATATATAATATTACCTCCGTTATATTTATAAGAACCAAGTTATAATGTATTTATAAATAAGAACAGAAATAGTATTAATTGTTGTTGAGTCATATATCGGTTTAAATCAATTGGTTCAACAATGTGTATGAATTATTATAAATTAGTTTGATTTTTACAAATAAAAAAAATAAACATAATTTCAGACCAAGAATTTATAAGACTCCATTACGTGTCACGGGAATATGAACGGAGGCCATTGTGTAATCTTATACTATACAGTAATTTGAATTTCTGTCCTTAAAGCTTTGTTAAAACCTTTGACATGTTTTGTGTGAATTTTGCAGGATACGATAATCTCTTGCGCAGAGCCAGCGACAAAGAAAGCTATTGTGCAAATTCTTTGCTCAAGTAATTGGCCTGAGAAGATGGGCATTGCGGACTTGGGTTGTTCCTCTGGACCCAATGCCTTAAGGGTCATTTCGGAGATATTAGATGCTGTTTATGCCACTACACGCCTCTTGGATAGTCCAGCGCCTGAATTGGTGGTGTATTTGAACGACCTTTTCACCAATGACTTCAACAACATCTTTGGTTCACTGCCATCTTTCTACAGAAAACAGAAGCAAGAAAAGGGAAGTGGGTTTGGATCATGTTTTGTTTCAGCTGTCCCTGGCACTTTCTATGGTAGGCTTTTCCCAAGCAAGAGCCTCCACTTTGTGCACTCTTCTTCTAGCCTCCATTGGCTTTCTCAGGTACATATAACCAGTATCTAAGAGTGTTAGTTAAGGAACTTAATTTAAGTATAAATATTTCTGTTGACGAAAATTTTTGTTATCCATATCTTTTTTACGCTCTCATCTCTTATAATTTATAAGATAAATATTTTTTCCTTTTAATTTTTTAACCAAAATCCTTTCAAGTAACAAGACACTATATATTATATGCAGACCTCCTCTCCCGTCGTCGTCATCTGATGTGTTGGAAAATCGAGGGGGTAAATATCATATAAGTGAATTAGACATCACATCTTAACCCAAAACCTTAAGGCTCAAGTTTATGGGTCTTCACCTCACTTATATGGTGTTAAACTTTTCTATTTTTATCCGATATGAGATTTTAACTCACACTTGTACTCAACATGATGTCCCTCTAATCTTCAAACAACTCTTTCCCTTCCACCACAAAATTAGTTACATAGCTCATTCCTCCCCTATCATGGCCTTCCAGGTCATCAACCTAGCCGATGACATCTTCCTCGATTGGGCCGTCTACCACACCGTCCCTGACGATGCCTCCTTTTGGAACTTCTTCAACACCTTCGTCGAAATCTCAAGAGAACCCATCACCTCTCCCTCCACCCTCTTGAATTTCCATCACAAATCCATCCTCAACTCCAACATCGTGTTACGCCTTCCAGAAGGTCAATAGTAATTAATGCATTTGTTTTGAATTGTAAACCTTAATTTCTGAGAGTAATTGGAGAATAATTAGAAAGAATAATTTTGGTTTTATAATTAAAATGTTAGGACAATATTGTTTACTCAAATATTTCAATTGACGTTAGTTAACGATCGTTAACAAAATAAGATAAAAGTAATGTATAAAAAGGGAGGAGTATCAAGTATAATTTGAGAAAAACACTTAAAGATACGAGTGTAATTCAATCTAAAACTTGAACATGTACACATTTATAAATCAAGTGTTCAAATAAAACTTAAATTAAAGAGATGAAAAAAGAAACCATTAAACTCATAAATTGATGGATACAAAATTATTTCAGTTTAATTGTCTCGAGTTATAGTAATTTTATATACTCTAACGGATTGTGTGTGATGATATCTTTTAAGGCTGTTTCTAAAGGGAAAAAAAAAAATACTCAAACAAGATTGATTTTAGTAAAACATAAATGTAGGCTTTACAAAAGAAATTAACTAGGAAAAAACGCATAGTGTTAAATTACCTTTTCGAGTTTAAGTTTTAATATAATTTTAGAGTAATCATTAATATAAAAAAAAGAGTTTTACTATATAATTTTTTTTATGATTGAATTACTTAAAAAAAAAACTATTTTACAATATGAATGTATTTAAATTAAATTCAATACAAACAAAAGGAAATGATGTGAAATAAACTATAGTTGGCCTAACGGAAACTTGTTTACTCAATTTTAGCACCATTACGTGAAAAGCTGAAATTTGTCAAGTTGCCAGTTTGGTTATAAGGAAATGATAAAAATTAGAGGGCGAAAAGTGTCTTCGAATGGATTTTGATTTTTTTAATATCTATTTTTATTTTTTAATCTATCTTCTTTTTTCATGATATTTATTATATTTTTCATATTTTCTATTATATATATATATATATATATATATATATATATATCTTCTCTTATTTATAGCCGCTCATTTCACATCTTACGTAGCAGAAATAGATCCCTTCTACTGAACGTGATTGAATGTCTTATAAATGGATTTTGCTTTTTTAAAAAATGGAAGGAGAAAATTAAAATACTGATATTGCACCGTACTGCAAAAAGAAGAAAGACATAGACTTCAAGGGAAGCCCACGCACTTATCACGTGGGTTAGACCGAATATCTTACTCTCTTTAATAATTGTTGTGTTGTTGCATTGTTGTAAAATTAAGACTAATGATATATAAATATTTATATTTTAAATATTTAACAAATATTTATATACTTTTTTCATGTTAGATCATATTATCTATAATATTTATATATTTTTTCTCTTTTATCACTCTCAGTTCACTATGTGTTTAATGACAACTTTGAGTGTCAATCAATGATTTTTCTAAAACTAATTAATTAACTAATAAAGCAATTGCAAACTAAAGGATAAAGAGAGACGGGCTCTTAATTTTTGTTTCATATTTTTTTTTCCGAATATTGTGAAGAGACATATATATACTAAGGAATTATCCTTGAAAACAAGAATATTTATATATAGTTGACTGTACCAAAAAGATACTGAAAATTAAGTTGAAGACTACTTTTGACATGTGACTAGTGCTTAGAAAGAAGAAAGATAATTGGACATCTTTCACACATGCGCAAAAACTAAGTAGTATTATTGTTGTGGGTACAGGTTCCTGGTGGATTAGAAGATGGTAGTGGGAGAGCATTGAACAAGCGAAAGATCTATTTATCAAAGAGCAGTCCTAAGTGCGTTCTAGATGCTTATTCTCAACAATTCAAAAACGATTTTTCAGTGTTTCTTGCTTCACGTTCCCAAGAAATGGTAGCTGGGGGACGCATGGTCTTGTCTCTTTTGGGCAGAGAAACAAGGGACCCAACCACTGACAATAGTTGCTATCAGTGGGAACTCTTAGCACGCTCCCTCATGACTATGGTTTCTGAGGTACGTAAATAAGAAAATCTGTCATACATATCTATTCTTCACCGTACTTTCTCTTTTCTCTTTATCTTTCTTTTTTACTTCTAGTAAAACTAAACTTAAACAACCTCATTTGTAAAAGTTATACCAATTATATTTTTTTAATCGTATTATTAATATAAAATATGTAACGATTTTATGAATGATTAATCTTTATAAAAAATTTGACTAATCACTCACTTTTAATTCTATATATATAGAATTACATCAATTATCTACAAAGAAGTTGTTTATTAACTAACTTTTTATTTTGAAAAGATTAGAACGTCTTTTTCATTTTTTCTATTATACCACGTACTTATCAAATTTATCATGTTAGTTTTATTTTTTATTTTTTCTCTATGTGTTTTCTTTTCATAATTTCAGTCCCCAAGATATAGTACACTCATTTAATTTTACGAATACTATTTTAGCATGTTGTAATATTTTAGTTTTTTATATAAAAAATACATATAAAATATAAAAAAATGAGAAGATTTATATTGATTTTCTTAAAATATATCTAAGTATAATTAACTTACTAATACTCTTTCTTAGAAAAACCCAAGTACACTCACACATGCAAATATTTAATTAGACATATTACTACAGCTATTATATCTTATAATAATTAAAATTGATTTCATTTTAATAACTAAAATCTATAATTATTAACAATAATATTGTTGGATCTTTCTAAAACTATATTTGGCCATATATGTGTCAAAATTAGAGAAGCAATTTATGAGAAAAATTCTTGTGGTATATATGTAGGGTCTTTTAGAAGAGGAAAAGGTGGATTCTTTTGACGCTCCATACTATGCACCATGCTTGGAGGAAATGAAAATGGAGATTCAAAAGGAAGGGTCATTCATTGGGGATGAGCATGAAGCTTATGAAATCGATTGGGATGCTGGAATGAAATTGCAAAGTGATTCCCCACCATTAACGAGTGGAGAACGAGTTGCAAGGACCATAAGGGCTGTGGTTGAGTCCATGTTGGAATCTCATTTCGGGTGTCACATAATGGATGAGCTGTTTCGAAGATACGCAGAGATTGTAGAGGACCATTTATCTAAGACTAGGACCAAATACATTAATTTGGTCATTTCTCTCGTCAAGCAAGGTTGAAATACACACAATACGACCAAGAAGACAAATATTAATTTATTGTTCTGTTCCACTTGTACAATTGATTTCTAGCCCTATATATTTCTAGCCCATGTTTCGTCTACATCTATCTTAGTATCATTATAGGAGTCCATGTCAGCCTTGCCTGTGTTTCAACTACATCTATTATAGTTTGCCATTACAATGAATAGAATTTGGGTAAGGTTATATAATATATGTTTTTGTATTTGTGTTTAAAAATAATATTTGTATTCAGATTTTTGTATTTATTGGGTACTTATATATTTATATCTGTACCCATGATTCACACTTTGCATATATAAGGTTAATAATAATAAATTAATAAAAAAAAATTAAAATAATTACTACAATTATAATAAAATTTCATTTTTAAATAATTCAAACATCACATTAAAAACATATATACATAATATTAAAAACAAACAAACATAATAAACATAATATTGATTTTTTCATATCAAGTCATAAATAAACAAAATTTCAAAGATTTAACATGACGATTGTTAAAGTTAATATTTTAATTACTTAACAAAAACTTTAATTATATGTTTAGTGTTTTTCACTCTTTAATAATGATATTGTTAGAGATTAATGATTTAGAGTGTTAACCATAAAAATATAAATTTTGTTCATGCCAAATTATATTTGCACTACTATTTTGTAACATATTAATTATATATGTGCGTGTGATGTGTGCAGGACAGGTTGGGTATTATAGTATTTGTATTCGCATCCATACTTGTATAAATTTGCAAGTATATACCTACCTATACCCATCCCCAATATTATGGTATTCGTCCTGCTTACAGATATTTTTGTGGATATCCATAAAGTTTAGGTACACTTTATCATGCTTGATTTTAGTATAACACTATAGAGTTTATGTCATGCCCACGTTCGACTTCACAATCAGACCATTAGAATTGTCAGGTTAAGATCTAACGGTTTATAAATCATTTCATAAATTCAACTTAAAAAATACATTTAAAATACTAATCGTCTCATGAAATCAGATGATCCATAATCATGATTGCATGAATGTGTGAATGCAGAATCCAAATCCCATTGGACCAGAAGTCTTGGCGCATGTTTGGTTATTGTTGCAAATGGACTTAGTAGCAAAATGACTTTTGCAAAAACATCTACATTCTTCCTTTTGCGTTTAGTTTCCGTTGGGCCGTTTAATTTTGTCTTAGAATTCATACACAACAAGTTGGATGGTAAATCAAACATGCCCCATAACCACAGAAATTGTATGATCGATGTATTTTTCTCCATTATTTTTTATTATTTTCTTTTTCCTCTACATTTTAGCTTTAGTTTTTAGATTCTGAATAAAGGAGTGGAGGTGATTGAATTAAAATGACTTGCTTGCAAATGTGCAAATAACTAAACTAGGAGTGAGAAAGCAAGTCGGTCCGACTCGTTTTGGCCCATCCCGTCATTAGTCCATCAAAAATTAGTCGAGATAGGTTGGCCTATCTTTTAATGGTGTGCTGAAAATCCTAACTCATCCCACTTAGAAGGTGGATTGGCGGGCCGATCCCTCCAGAAATGAAAAAAATAAGAAAAAAAAGGAAAATTTTAATATCTTATTTAATTAAATTTACCCAAATGAACAAAAGTTTAGTTTTCTTTAAGAGGAACAAGTTAGAGAATGTAAAATATATCAATCACCACCAATGTGCGGAAGAAACTTGATCTCGCATTGACATTCTGGACGCTCCTCTCAGCACTCCTGATCAAATTGTAACATTTAATTTGCTCTTTAGGTTTTCTTCTTATCCCTCTGTTTTAATTTTTATTAAAAAATTAATTGATATTGAGCTTTTGACGGGCACAACCACACCTGCCAAACATAACTGTTTGATTTTAACTAAAAAAATCACTAAGAAAATTACAAAGAATTTGGAGAGCCAAAGATACTTTCACAAATTATTTGATTATTGTGAATAATATTTTTGGTTAATAAAAGTTTGTGCAAGTATCATGTTTTAGTTGAAGAAGTAACAAACTAAGTAAAAACACTTATGGCATGTACTATTTGAGAGGTGTTGATTTGGTCGTGGGAACTCGCGTGTATACATTATTTATGTCTATTTTCCTTGCACATATAAAGAGGTTGTTTTCGGATTCAAACTTATTATCAACAAATCATCAAGACACAACTTTATCGCGGGCTCGCCCTCATTTATGAGTGACAAACAACTTAAAATAATTATATATGTTATTTATATTAATTTAATAACGTAAAACAATGTTGCTTTAGCCAGCAACTGTGCCAAGGAAGCAACCCGTTTGTATGCTACTAAAAAGGGCAGTTGCTTTGGTAGCAATATTGCTTCCAATACCCAGTCGCTTCCAAGCATGCTAATGAGATGCTCTAAGAGGGAATGATGCAAATATGTTAATAGGGGAGTGCATTTTTGTAAGGACATCTTTAAAAAACAAATTGAAATGGGAAAGTGTATAAGCAAAGAGAGGGAAAGTGAATATAACAATTGCCATTTTTTTATTGATGTGTTGCATTAAAATAACTTGGATTGCTTGAGGCAATTTTTATGCAACATAATCCAATTGTGAAGTAGATTGGCTCTTTATAGAGAATGTCTCTTACCTTTTTACTAGCCTCTCTGATTACCTATATTGCCATCTTCCTTTATTTATCATTGTCTATCATATTTCCCCTTTTCAATGGAGCTTGTTAGAGTCCTTATTAGTTATTACAATAAGACCGTTACCACCAGAGGTGGGTTAGGTCATATTGTTTTGAGCTGTAAGTGAGCACGTGCATATTCGGAAGGAATTACAAAGGAAAGAAAAATTGAAAAACAGCTCAAGGCTGAAGGCTCCATCCAAGTTTCTTTGAAATATGAGGAAATGATTTCTCTGTTTTTCTGTCTTTGGTGCTTGTAATTTTAGGTAAATTGTTAGTGTAGCTAGAGTTGAGTGTGTGCCTGGTGTTTTATTGTTCATATGTTGCATTGTTGTTATATTCTTTGAGCATCGTGTAAGTGGCGTTGAACATTTTCATGAATAGTATTTAGGAAAAAAATGTCTCCAGATTTGGTTGACTTCAAAGGAAATTCAAAACCTCCGTTGAGCAACAAGACAAGCGTTATTTATTTATTTTGCTTTCTTAATCATTTGTTGTCTCTTGGTGACTTGTTGATCATGGATTCAAATTCGAAAATAGTCTCTTTCATATGCAAAAATAAGGTTGCGTACAATATACATATCCCTTATCTGCGCATAGTGAAGCCTCCGAACAATAGAGTAAATAGTTTTTTTTTTAACCATTTGTGACAATCTACATTGTCCAAACATAGTTATGTTGGACTAGAATACATCACAAAAAAGATTTGTACACATTATATGATCTTCGCTTGGTAGTAGAGGTGGCAAAACAGGCCTGGTCCGGAGGGCCGGCCCATTTGGCCAGCGAAAAAATGCCGGTCGGATTGAGATTTTGAGCCCACATTCATTAAATAGGTCAGGCCAACCCGGACCACAAAAATGTAGGCCAAATGTGGGCCAGCCCACCAATAAAAAAATAAAAAAATAGTTAATAATTAATTAAATGAGTGGCTTAGAGGGAAAATGACTAAGAAGGAGTGAGTGATTTTGAATCTTTAATCCTAATACATTTTTATTTGGAACCTAATATGAGCTATACTACATGTACAAATATGTTTTGATTGCATGCATCATTGTGAAACAAATTTCTAAGAATTTATTAAAATTTAGGAGCTAATTGAAAATCATTGTTAGACATGTATTCTATGCTTGTTTTTGTTTTTATTAGGCATGTATTTTATATTAAAAATCATTGTTATAGGATTAAGTTAGTACATTATTAATTTTTAGTATAAATAATTACATTTGAATTTTTTAATAATTTTTTTACCTTTTTTTTTTAAATAATTTTTTAAATTTTTTAAGTGGACTGACTTGCTGACCCATTAATCTACTTTAAAGTGGGGCGAGCTAGTATTTTCAGCCCACTTTATAAAAGTGGATCAGCCCGACCCGGCCCACTTTTTTAGTAGGTTGAGTCAACTCGACCCGTTTTTTGATGGAGTGGCCCACTTTGGCATCCCGACTTGGTAGACACCAATAATGCATAATGCATATGACTCTTCCTGTAAATAAGCTCCATCCTCTAATGGTGAGTATTTCAACATAGGATTTCCTAAGAGCGTGTGTACTTAATAAGTTATAATGTTTATCCCCAAATAAACCGCTTTATTCCTTGTTATCCTTATAATTCAAAAAATATACATGACTTTAGGAGCTGAATGATATGAACATTCTGCCAACTGTAAAATTTACTCAAATTCACACTGAATAGTTATACAAGATCAAATCCTAAATTCACAAGTAAATCAAGATGGCTATAATCCTTTTTTCTTTCTTTTTTTGTTAACCGTCCTTCCCTGTGGCTTGCACCACACACCGCACTCAACCGCTCTCCGAACCTGCTGCAATCAAACAACGTTATAAATTCCACGAATCAAACGTTGTGAATTTCAATTGTACTAAATTCTGGTTACATTTTTAGTGGGAGCTGCTGCAACTGGAAGAAAGGGTTTCCTTGCACGAATGTGTGGGTCACACACTGCGCCATTTTCACCTATCTATCTATTCGATTTGGGATGGAGAAGGTGAAGGATGAAATTATGCGATGGGCCCTTCTTCTATTTGTATTCTATTTGGCCCAACTAGCCCTTTAACTGATAATGGGCTCATCTTGTATCAAGATATGACTTAAAACAATTAATAATGTGAAATAAGATTTATTCACTATTATTAGTATTATTAATTATTATTGCACTGGTCCGAGGGTACAAATAATGTATTTATATTAAAATTCAAAAATATTTTAATATTGAGACTTTATAAAAAAATATTACTTTTTAATAGTATTTGTGCATATTGTTTATTACAAATAATCATAAATGAATTTTAACTCCTTTTTTTTACAGAAAAAAAAATACATGGGAACTATGTGATCCAAGTTAAACTGAATAAGACCTTTATAAGTCACGAATCCATCCTAAAAAAGTAACAAATCATTTTATTCAAATTTTCAATGCAATTGTATTCTCATGAAATCAAAATAAGTTTTAATTCTTTACCCATTTAATTTATCTCATCACAACTATTAAACTACTATAGGAAGATTGTTAAAAAGTAGTAACTACAAATAGTAATCCTCCTTGCCATAAAAAAAACAATATTCTTACCACGAGATGTAGGAACGTACATCCTAAATTCATGAACTTAAGACCGTACAACGTATGACAATGAACGAACCAAGACAAATAAACAAAAATTCTAAATGAACCTAAGAACACGTCAAAAATGGGTGCAAGAGTTTTGCGGACACTCGTTCCAAATAATAAGAAGAAGGTGTTGCATCTGCTGATTAATGTGCTCAGTAATGAAAGTATAAAAACTTGCCAAGTTTTTCGTTGGTAATAACTATTCATTTGCCAATGGATCTCAACCCCAACATCTTCGCTAACATTGAATCGGATGCACTCTCATTGTACCATCTCACTCACCACCTATCTTTATGTATATGTTCACCTCATTGTTTTTTATTCAAGCCACTTGCAAATCTGAAACTTGGTGCCCATTGATCTCAACACATTCCCATTCATAAGAGTGTGTGGGGTTTTGTGTGATCAATAAGGATCACTTGTCTCAAATCTGTCCATCAGAGATATATAGTGAAAGAGAGAGAGAGAGAGAGAGAGAGAGAGAGAGAGAGAGAGAGAGAGAGAGAGAGAGGGAGGGAGGGAGGGAGTCATGGATGCAACTATTGCAACCCTGAATGCCAGTGCTAATCCAGTCATTAAGGGAATTGGATCTAGAAAAAGAAGTTCTTCTGGGTTCTGGGGTGAGAACACAAGGGGAAGCCTTAACATCAGGTTTTGTAGTACTCCACGCAAGAGTTTAAAAGCTACAACTTTCAAGCCTGGCTTTGCACAAGCTGTTTACACACCAGACGTGGAAAAAGAGTCACAGGTAATAATAACTACATGCAAAACATTTTCTGATGTGTGCATCCGTGCATGTGTGTGTCTCTTTCTCTATATACTTCTTTATTTTTGTTTCTAATTATAATGCATATTTGATTAATTTATATTCATTAAAAATTTAATCTAGTTATTAATATTAAATTCATTTATAATTATAATTTTTTTAAAAAAATTATCTCTAATTTTATTGAGAATTTATTCATCTTCTTCGGTCTTCATAAAAGAGAGAAAGAGACAATTTAAAATATTTTGGTTAAACATTAATTAATGCATAAAAAAGGTTAAATAAAGTTTTATAATAAAAGATAAAGAATTTTGTTAATTATATCTTATAATTAGGGACAAAAAGTATCAAATGAGTATATTTTTTACTGTGAAAAATAAGAACTAAATATGTATATATATATATATATATATATATATATATATATAGATTATTAGATCAATTTGAATGGTTAAAATTATACGGGTAACATTGAAAAGTTTTCACTGCCACGAATGTGTGTGTATATATACATAGAATAAAACTAGGACCATTGATGTGCGGTTATGTGTGTTTATTTTAGTGACATGTCAGTGCCTAAGCCATTATTTTTTCTTAGTGTTGCTTAGTTTTGTTGGTCCTTTTGGATGCTAAACCGTAATGCTGCATATGCATTTTGATTTCAGGTATTCCAGGGACCCATTTTTCAGAGTCCAAAAGCAAACCCGGAAAATGTAGTTGCTATCATATTGGGTGGTGGTGCTGGAACTCGACTTTTTCCTCTTACTAGCACAAGAGCTAAGCAAGCGGTATGGTCTAGAAATTTATAGTATCATTTTCTTTTGAGGTTTGAATTGATTACTATAAATGGTATGAGTGGTTTGTTTTGAATTTTATTAAATGCTAACTGAGGACACAGTGAATGCACTAACTTAAAGGGGGTTCTAGTGACTGCATTTCCTTCATGCACGATTTCTAAATGTGATGAAATATGCAGGTCTGTTATTAATAATTTCATCATGTTTGCAGGTTCCAATTGGAGGGTGTTATAGACTCATAGATATTCCTATGAGCAATTGCATCAACAGTGGCATCAGAAAAGTGTACATTTTAACACAGTTCAACTCTTTCTCCCTCAATGGCCACTTATCTCGCACTTACAATTTTGGAAATGGCGTGAACTTTGGAGGTGGTTTTGTGGAGGTAAGTTATTGATTTGTAGTATTTCAGAAAGAGTGAGATTTTGCTATCTTCTAGGAAATGATTTTTATATTTAAACTAGTCTGAAGAAATTTATCAGTGAGGCTATGTAACTGATCAAAGGTGGCATTTACATGAAACAGGTCTTGGCTGCTACTCTAACTCCTGGAGACGCTGGGAACAAATGGTTCCGAGGGACAGCTGATGCAGTGCGACGATTTAGTTGGGTTTTTGAGGTAGGTATTTTGAATGCTACATACATATATGCTAAATTTACCTGTCTAGTACCATGAAATGAATTTGTCTGGATTACCATGCAGGATGCCAAGAACAAGAATATTGAGCACATCTTGATCATTTCTGGTGATCATCTTTGCCGGATGGACTATATGAAGCTTGTGGAGGTACAAATAAGATAATTTCTCATAATTATATCATGTATTATATGTAGTTGATGAGGACTGTGCTTGCAAAAACATATTGGGACTAATATCTCATCATGTATCATGTACAACTAAGATAATTTCTAAAACTAATACTAATTGAAGAGGACTCTGCTTGCAGAAACATATTGGGACAAATGCTGATATCACAGTTTCATGTGTGCCGATGCATGAAAGGTATAAATATATATATGCTAAAGAGAAAATAGTACATGCATTGACAATATCAAGGATTTTTACATTGTCAACCAATCAGAAATCTTTTACACTGACAATGTGTAGAAATTAATCTCATGTTTTTCACTAACAATAGACTTTATTTTAGTTATATTGCTGTTGAAGTTGATCATTGTTAGTTACCTATCAGCCGTGCATCAGACTACGAGCTAATGAAAATTGATAGAAAGGGAGAGATTACCCAATTTGTAGAAAAACCAGAAGGATCAGATTTGAAGGCAATGGTATATTTGTAGCCCCTTAAACTCTCCCTTTATCTCAATAAATATATGGTTTGTCATTGAAGAGATAATTAATTGTCCCCTTTAATAACTGCAGCATGTTGATACCACTCTCCTAGGCTTAACTGCAGAAGAAGCACAGACTTATCCTTACATTGCACCCATGGGTGTTTCTGTATTCAGAACTGAGACCCTACTGAAACTGTTAAGATGGAGCTGTCCTTCTTGCAATGACTTTGGATCTGAAATTATCCCATCTGCTTTGAGGGACCACAAAGTCAAAGTGAGAGGAATCCCAACCATGGATTTGAATGTTATTATGCTAATGAAATTAAATTCTTTTTTCTGTTCATGATGTTTTTGTTTCTATTTGTAATTTTCAGGCATATATGTTCAGGGACTACTGGAAAGATATTGGAACCATAAAGTCCTTCTTTGAAACCAATCTGGCACTAACAAAACAGGTTTGTTTAACTATCCAGCAAATTACCTCTACATTTAATTCTTAATTTGAAAGTTTGTTTCAGCCAATTTGGTTTCTTTAGTGCAACTGCTTAACCAAGAATGAAAGTTAATCATAATTAAATTTAAAAACAATGGGACTCTTTCACTGTTTAGAAGACTTGATGTGGTATTGAGCCCAAGTTTGTGTTGTTAATCTCGATAATAACGGATTTGATAAGATTTGGATAAAAACAATGTTATTATTACATTTTCCCGCATAATGAACAGTCTAGTACATTTACTGATCACATACTTTATTATTTGCAGTCTCCAAATTTTGAATTCTATGATCAAGAGTCGCCTTTCTTCACTTCCCCAAGAATCCTACCACCCACTAAAGCAATAAAGTGCAAGGTAAGACACAAAGCTTTCACTGGTTTTCTTTGTTGATTTTGTACCGCAGATGAATGCTTGAACTTGGTTTTTGCAGATTGTGGATGCAATTATTTCTCATGGTTGCTTCTTGAGTGAGTGTAGAGTTCAACATTCTATTATTGGTGTGCGCTCACGTTTAGAATCCGGTGCAGAGCTTCAGGTAAGCTTGATACATTTTGTATTTTTCACTACTATGGTTAGACATATTATCCTTGAGTTATAACCTTTTCATGTTCTATTTTAGAACAACTGTGACAAATGTACTTATAGGCTTTGCTATACAGGATACCATGATGATGGGTGCTGACTACTATCAAACTGATTCTGAAATTGCAACTCTGCTGGAGGAAGGAAAGGTTCCAATAGGTGTTGGAGAGAATACTAAAATCAGGTGCCATGATGTCTCTTAATGAAACCTTTCAAATTCATACATAAGTCCATTATTTCTATATTCTAGAAGAACAAAATAGTCCAAGTTATAGTCACAATTACAAATCACAAGTTATAACTTCTGTTAGAAAAATAATATAAAAATCATTAATGTATCTTGACTTAAACATTAGGAATAGTTGGTTCGTGACATGGTTTAGAACTTCTATGATCAAATTTGACCCTTGCCTGATTCTTGTGATGAAAAAGTTTAATTTTAGAACAAGAAAGTGAGCTCATGCATTGTCTGCCCAAAGGATTCTTGTGTAAAAAGTGCATGTTAATATTCTCCATGGTTGATTTAGAGTTTGATCCTTGCCTCATTCTTCTAATGAAAAAGCTTAATTTCAACACATCGTAATTTAGTTCATGCTTTGTCCTCCCAAGTGGTTCTTGTGTGAGCGAGCATGTTAAAATTTGGCAATATAATATATAAACCATTCACGTACTTCACCTAGTAACTTAAGTTTTTTGGGGATAGTAAATCACTTGGCCTTCATTTCTAACTTTTGCTGATTTCGTACTCCACTGTTTTGAAGGAACTGTATTATCGACAAGAATGCCAGGATAGGAAGAAATGTGATTATAGCCAATACTGATGTAAGTGCTGCTAAAAACACTTGACTGTTGAAACTGCTAAAAACACTATCCAGCAATTCATGTGTTTGCTGATTTAAATATGATGACTTCTCAGGGTGTTCAAGAAGCAGACAAGCCTATGGAAGGATTCTATATCAGGTCGGGCATCGTAGTTGTAGTGAATAATGCAACAATTGAAGATGGAACAATCATTTGAAAGAGTTATTGGAAGAAACTACTTTAATTAGGTTGCTGATATATAAGTCTAATGAAAGCATAGAAAAAGGCTCCGTTGTAGACTACAAGTTAAACTCGATGTAACAACTCTTAGTTTTGAAATAAATAATTTCTGTGGGTTTGTTTCAATCAGAGATCTTTTATATGCTGATGATAATTATGTTTATTTTAGAGAAATCGACAAGGTTTGTAAACTCAGTGAGGGTTGTGCACTTTGAAGGGGAGAAACAAAAAAATTAGTGTGATTTCCAAGACCATGTAATCCTGGTTATTCTCCACGAAGAAACCTAATGAAGTTTTATTAACTCTTTCTTGATAAATTCGACTGTACATCATGTACCCTGTTTACATCCTTCATCCAAAGCCTTCTGAGCCACTAAGTCTGTTCAGTTCCTAAGGATTCATGATGCCAGCACGGCATGATCCTACAAAGGGAGAAATTGGTGGCGTGTGACCATTTATGTCCCCATTAGTCTCCAAATGACTTATAGTTAAGTGTTATTAATTCTTTCTTGTGAATTGAAAAACTTAAATACGTGTCATGTAGATTGATCATAACCATAGACACGTGACGATCCTGAACTACCTAATGATTTGTCTGTACAAAGGTGACATGGGTCAGGTAAGCATCATGCTATGGGCATTACGTGTACAAATAATGTCTAAGATTAAAGGGCATTTCATTAATAAGACAACGTAATACAAGGCTATGGACGTGTACTATTCTGTCTTCTTGGAATACTATAACTCATCTTATGGAGGGTAACCACATTCGGAAGATATCTCCATTCACAACTGATGTTACAAAGTCTTCAAGACAGACTTGTCTAAGTTTCTTTCATTAATTAGCACCACCCTGCCATCGTGGGATTCTAACTTCCCTTGCTTTGTTCCACTTCTTAGAATTTTTTACTCTGGGAAATATCTTTATCCGGATTCTGTTTAGCTTTTCAGACTCTTGAGCAATCAAAGTAGCAGTTGAGCAGCTCTCATCTAATGGCACTTCATAACCATCTCGAAAAGAATCCATTCCTTCAGCTAGAAGTTGCCAAAATAAGCCGCCAACAGCTGCCCCGCTATCACTTGCTGATGAATAGATTGCAGAATAGACCAAGTTGAAAAATTGGTCCCTTAATGTTGAGTCCGTACTGATATTTTTTGTTGCTACTCCAAACTCCGCAAACAGAACTGGCTTCTGAATGTTCTGTGAATCTTGTATGTGATCATTGAGCCAACGAACCAAAAATAAGATTTGGTCTTCATTACTTGAACCTGGAAGCCTGCTCATGGAAGGCAAACCAATTCAGCATTACCATGAACTATAAAACCTTGCCCCAACATAAGAAATTAATTTTTATTTCTATGCTGTAAATTTTACAATATCAAAGAATGAGAAATCATTATTGGTATGACTTTTATGGTAGTTACTGTAAAGTAAAAAACAAAAATCTTATGATATATATTAGTTTCTAATTGAATGACACAGTAAAAACTCAACTTATCATAGATGAGAGTTTCTGGTTTGATGACAATATAAAAATCTTAGTGCATACACCATTTACTCAATTAAAAATTGTAACAACTAAGATGTTTATATATAGAATGTATCTAAATGCATGTTTTTCTTGTTTTATTATTTAAAATATGATATAAGTATGGCTTAAGAAAAATGGTGCATGAATATTGTTTATCATAAATTATATCATTATGAGGTTTTATAAAGAATAGAAGTATGATATAAGTATCGGGATCCCTGGTCTCTGTGGTAATTGTCTTACAATTCGACCACATGAATTGGGTTTGATCCCGATACAGAAACAATAAACAAAAAAGAAGTAAAATTCCACACCATTGATCAGGGTATGAATGAACTGTGGCAAAATCAATGCCAGGGATTTGGTTGTTTGTAATGAAATCTGTTCCTACGTGGAAGCTCGGATTAGACTCTTGCTTGGACAGCCCATAGAAACCCTCCAGACCAGCTTCTAGCAAATGGTTTCCATCTATGGATTTCAAATAAGATGCCATCTCAGTAATCCAACCCTGACAAAAGGGGGAAATTAAACTCAATTATCTATTGTAATGTTTGAAAACAAAATTATATGTATCCTGAACTTAAAGAGCCCATTTGGATTTGAGAGATGTTAACTTTCTTTACGTTGCACTAATACATACAGTCACCCCCAAGTGAATTCATTTCTAATTTTAAACCTTACTTACCCCTGTTATATGTTTTACATAAAATCAAGAGGGCTAAAACTAGGTTGTAAGAGTGATGTAGAAAGTATAACGTGTGTAATTAGAGAATTAAAAATACTAACTAAACTTTTGTGCAATTAAAGTGAAAGAGCTAACCGAATAGTAATGGCTGTGGAACAAAACTTTGTTATTTTTACTCTATTTTCTATATATTAATTGCGAACCTAACATTGACAAGAAGTCCCAACATGGATGGAAAAAAAATAATTAATAGAGGTGAGAATGAAAAATTTAAACATAATGGAAAACGAAATTACGATAATGCGATATGTCTGAAAATAACCCCCTGTTTCATTTTTGTAAGTTTTATACCCTCTTATTCTTATGTACCAAGGTAAATCTTTGAACAAAGTGATCTCAAAGATTTAGGTACACTCTTATTCTTACCCCAGATAACAATTTTAGTCTACAATATAACAGTCATATTGGCAGCCGGTGAATTACCACTTCACCAAAGAATCTAAGAGGGACAGATAAATTTTTTTGGTAAATAGTATTTTTAATCTCTCATGTATTCAGCCTAGTTGATAAATGATAAAAAACATAATTCATAAGAAGAAAATTACAGGTGGTTATTTTGTTAAACTCCTTAATAATGTGTCAAGTCGACCAATGTGATTCTTACATTATCAATTAATATTACTATTTGAGAACAAAGTCTAAAACTATTAACAAGAAAAAGTATAGGGACCAAAAACGTTAAAAATTTTGTTTAATAACTAAAAGTGAAATTTACAAAAAAATTTAGGGACAAAAAATAATTAACCCTATAAAATATAAGTAAACTTTAACTACTTTCATCACATTTAATAAAATTATTTTCACATATACTTTCTCCGTCCTAAAATAAATATTGTCATAGGTTATTTTCACATATCAAGAAAAATTAATAAATAGATAAAAGAAAGTTGTAATTTTACAAAATCAACCTTGTTAAATAAATAAAAGAGAGTAATATTAATATTAAATTCAAAAGTGACATTTATTAGAGGTATTAGTAAAAAAGAATAATTAATATTACATTGAAAAATCAAATGTTACATTTATATTGGGACATTTTTTTTAGTACAATATTTATTTTGAGACAAAGGAAATACTGTTTATATATTTTCAATTATCTTTTTTATTCTTGTGATATTAACTATGTGTTCTTCACAGTAAAAAAATTTATTTTCATTCAAAACAAATCCCCATAAAATTAAAGACTTTCATCAATTAATATGAATAGTATAGGAAATAAAGCATCAAATTAGTATATATATTTCACTTATATTCAAAGTCCAAAGAAAATATTAAGAATAGCCCGTCCCTAGAGAGGTATATGAATTTTTTTATCACTAAATATTAGTTGATTAACTTTGTTATAAATATCAATTGAAGGATTTGAATTCATAGTTTTTTCCTCTTTCTTCTTTGATCTTTTCTCAATTATTATTGAGTCAATCTTATATCTCCCAAAGTTTAAGTAGTATACACATAATATTATAAATTCTAATCTTAATATGACCAATATGTGAATACAAAAAAAGTCTAATTAAAGAAAATATAATTAACAAGCCCAAAATAGTAGTTACCTGAACCGTGTTTCCTGATTGATCTGAAGGGCATCTAATTTCATTCATGAGTTCCCAAGCCATTATGGTTGGATCATCTTTGTAAACGACCCCCGTGAAGTTATTACGTCTTGTGAGTACACTCTATCAAAACACAAATTAAAAACTCTAATATTAGGCCAGTTATATGTCTTTTTTCCATGGAAAATTGTTGGCCCAAATGTTGTCACGAGGAGTAGCTGAGGTATAGCAAAATAATAGTAATTAATTAAAAAGGACTACAAAGCTCGTGCTGAAATTATTTTCATATAGTGTTTGATATATTAGTTGTACTTAAATGCACTTTACTCATCTAAGAACTGCTCGATAGTTGAATGCACGTGTTGAACATTAATGCAGTGAAAATTGCAAGTGTATAAGTAGCAACATTCTTTTAAACAAGTCTAAACCTCTATAATACGGTTCATTGATTCTTGGCAGTTGTCAGCTACCAAGTAGGAAATATTTAAGCTCACGTACAGAGCAATTCAACCACAAAAGCTGGTGATGGTAAAGTTTTTTTTTTTTTTTTTTTTTTAATTTTTAGTCACTCTTCTACCCTCAGTTGTATATGTTCAAGAAACTGAAAAAGTTTTTCCCAAGCAAATATGTATTTAATTTTCATCAAGGGTGAATATATTACTATTGACTCACATTGAAAATAAATTTATTAGCGCATTTTAGGAAATTAAGAAACTGTGTCTCTAGAAATCAAGAAACTATATTTCTAGAAATCGGAAAAGTGTATATTTCAGAAATGGAAGATTTGTATCAGATATTGTGGATATGTAATTAGTTGTAATTATGCAAATTAATTAGGTAGATGTAATCCTGTATATATTTCATTAATTTGAGTAATAGCGCAAATTCATAACGATATCTCCCTAGTCACTCCCTCATTTTTCCTGACATTTCCATAACAAGAATAACATGTCACAATATAAAAAGGTTATATATTTATTCCCACAATATTTTTTATAATATTTTTTCATCGCATCATTTATTTTGTCTCGTATATACTTTCCATTTTCTTTTCCTATTTAATTTCATTCATATTTGAAAAATTAATTGTACAATATTGAAGTAAGAATGTGATTTCTCATACTAAAATGAGTAAAATCCACACTGTGACACGATAATATTGATGAAAATAATGAAATTATGAAATGTTTACCTTGACGTGGTTTTTGTAGTATTCCTTCACTAGAGAGTTAGTGAAGAAATCATCTTCAGAATCTATGGCCTGGCCCTCACTTCTTGCCCAGTCCACATATTGTTTCTTTCCTCCAAAGTTATCATAGTTATTCACCAAACTCAAAACAAGCTTGGTCCCATATCTTCTGGCTTCTGATATCACAAAGTCCAGCCCCTTTCATTATCAAAGTAACAAAAGCCAAAATATAATCATTACTACTGCAAAAAGTGTGTACACCAATTATATACATAGCAAGCATGCTTTTAATTAGGAGTAGCAGTAATGTTAATAATCACAAAATAAAACAATCATCACTCTAACTCAATACCAATAATAATACATTGAGATTGCAAAAGTGGAGGCTATGAATTAAACTAACCACCATTAATAGAGATATAAGGTTAGTCTAGTAGTTAAAGGAGAAAAAAAGAATACAAAGGTGACAATTCGAATTCTTAGTAAAACTAACATTATTAACAACTAACATTTGTCGGAAAAAGAAAAAAAAAACCTAACCAGGAACATGTCTTCATTGTAGGATCCAGGAGAGTGTTGTAGGGGCTTGTATCCACCATCACTGAAAGCCCATGTTCTGGCTATGTTAAGTCCATGGTTTGTACCCTTTTGAAACACAGATGACACTTTGTTTCTCTGAGATGGATCAGAGGCCATATGCATCAACCAATATGCATTGTAACCGTTAGCATAGTAGGGTCTCCCATTCAACATAAGCTGCACCCCTCTTACTTTCACAAATCCATCATCATCATCATCAGCTTCTACTAGGGGTAATAACAAGATCCCACGTTCTAGTATCATATAGAGAACTAGAAAGACCATAAAGAAACCAAGCTTCATTATTCTGCTTTCAACTTTTCACACTCCTTACCCTTTTAGGACTAGGAATGTTAACTTCTGAATCGCAGTACTGAAGCCAATATAGAGTCCCACACTGCCTATAATGGCAAGTGTCTGTGTTTAGGAACTAATATAAAGATGGCATAATTACTTTTATTTTTTTCTCTCTTGAGACTATATGTGTATCTTTCTTGTTGGATCGCTTAAGTGCATTGATTTCGATCCTTTTTGCAAAAGTAATTTGGCCTCGAAAATTATTTTCCACGGGGTGTTTAAAATTAAACTGTTCGCAAATTATGAAACCCATCCATAAAAAACCAAAAATTACAAAAACAAAAATCTAAAAAGTTACATGCTTTTTAAAGTTTGATTCGGTTTTCAAATCTTATTATAAAAAAGTAAACCAAACAAAACAAATTATATATTATATTATACTTATTGTGATAATTATAAAATATTAAACAATTTATTACTTTTCTTTTGTTTTATAATCAAGATTCATATTTTATTTTCATATTCATATGTTAAAAAAGATGTATTAATATTGTTATAGAATAGTCTTAAATATCAAGTGCACAAATTATTATGTTACAAAAATAGGTGATAATATCATTTTATATTAACATTAAATAGAAGTGAAAATAATAATTATAACTAAAATATGTTAAACAGAATTTAATAAAAAATAAAATTCTAACAAAATTAATTTTAAGTTAATTTAACATAATAATTATGTAAATTTATTTGATAAATTTTAAATTATGATAATAAATAAATAAAATATTGCTTAACTAAATGGAACCTAATCATAAAAGATTAGTTTGGTTTGATTTGGATATCATGTTATATTTTAGTCGAATCAAACCAAATTACATATTTATTTTATATTTTGTTCGGATAATTTTTTTCTAAAAATTGAATCAAAATGCATTATAAATATCCTTATTTTTCACCTTATTTCTAAATATGTTTTAAGTTGTTAGATAAAATTATTGTGAATAATAATTTTTTAAAAAAAAAATATTTAACACACTTGGTGGCTAGATATTTAGGATGACTACAAAACATATTTATATTAATTAATCTACATGTTTGACAATAAAAGTGGTATAGTTATATGAACATAATCTCTCTCACTAGTGAATAATGTTGATGGAAATGTCAAACAATACACTCTAAATTACCTTGGTACAACTTATCCTAGATGGTAAGATCAAAGATGGTATAATTATCTGCACATAATCTCTCACACTAGTGAATAATGTTGATGGAAATGCCAAAACAACACACTCTAAAATTAACGCGGTTGAGAAGCAAGAAGGAAAGGACTCAAGGGTAGCTATGTCCTATTACTGATGGAGAGGGCCAAAGGGATGCAAGTAGAATTATATAGAACCAGAAGCTCATGGGTCACTGTCACACTATGTTGTGGGATCGCAAAATGTATCATTTTTAAGGTGAGATGAACTATAAGCATGATCATGGAAGATAATTAAAGGTGTGATTACTATCATAATTTTTCATGTCCATACAAATTGTTGCCCCGTGATGTGAATTGGACTTTAGGACAAGATTTTACGGTGGGATGCAGAATCATGGACCCACATTACCCAAACGAAGCAACACTGTTAAAGCATGAGTTTCAAGCTCTGGTGCACGTCAATTACTGATTCCAAATACAAACTTCAAGGGACACTACACTAGCACACGGCACATCACAAGAAACCACTGTTCAAGGAAACTTTTTATTAGAGTGATCATGCATCGACATATGGAGAGTGCATATATGTCACTCACATTCTAAATTTTTTGTATTGCTTTTATTTTTCCATGTTATATCAGTTATTATATTTATAATATTAAACTTTTCTCTATTCTATGTCTACTTTTCTCTAAATATCCAGTAGTACATATATGTCCATGCATTTTTGTAAGGGGATTGTTTTACTTTTAGTCTCTAAATTTATACTTTTAATTTTTAATCTAAATTTTGATTGATCAAAATATTTTAACTTCTTTTTTTGTTATTTTTAGTCTCTACATTCAAGTAACAAAATTAATTAAAAATATGATAACATTAATACTCCAATGACTTACGTACTCATCAAAAAGTTTAACCATATAATCACATGCAACTTTTTGATAAACTATGTTATTAATCTCTTATCAAATGGTTTGATGTCATCACCTATTTTAATAAATGAAAAATTAGAATATAATTAATCAACTTACAAAATTACATGTGATTGATCTCTGCTAAATTTTTGTGATATGACAAGTTATAGTTTTTCAATATCATTATTGTATCATCAATTAAAGTTATTATTTTACAATATATTCTATAAGTAGTAAAAAAAAGTTCAAATACTTTAACTGCTCAAAATTTAATACAAAACAAAATGATAATACTTATTTTTTTTTTAATTATGCAACATAAAAGTTGAAATAGTGACTTACTCTCATTTTAATTTTTGGGGAGTGTATGCATGTAGAAGGTACTTACTTTTTTATTACACATTTTTCTATAGACAAAAATCTCATAATTATTTTAATATTAAAATTAAAATATACTCAATTTATATATTCTCATTGTCTTCCTCTTCTCAATTAAATATTTTTAATATTATTTTTTATAGGTATGTGTCACAATTCACACATTGCTTTCATAAGTAGTAAAAAAAAATTCTCTCAAATATTCCAAAATTGTTCTATTTTCCATCTTTACTTGCATACTTTCTCTTTTTAAGTATTTATCTCTTTCTATTTATAATTACTATTTTTAGATTAATTTTAATATGATTTTTAAATAAATATCTATAGTTAAAAATATAATATTTATATTGAAAGATATTTATTTATTATAAAAGATTAAATATTTATTTTGTAAAATACACATACTAAAATATTAATTTTTACACAGTGAAATGTTACCTTAGAGGAAGAATAATTAGAAAAGTCGTATATATGGAAGTTTTTAGGTAGGTTAGGTACTTTTTCCTTTTGGATTGGATCGCTATTGTCAAATTGAATTTATAACTTTCGTTTGTCACTGCAGGAGTCAATTTAGTATTTATTTTTATTTAGGATAAAGTGAATCTAATAAAAGAGTTAATTAAGGACGATTTTGTAGATTATCTTCTCCATCAATGAAACCACTCCCCTTGCTAACCTCTAATGTGGTTGTAGATACAGAAGTGCAATCCATGACCAGGCAGCACAGTGAATAAAGTGGTAGACAATAATGAAATGTCATGGAGAAATCAAAACCTCTCAAGTCTTAACAATATTTGAATACTTTTTCAGTCATAAAGTTAAATGTTTTTAAAATTCCAACCAGACTGTTTGATTTTGATCCAACCATGCGTACCATAAAGCGGTAAATTTTATGTTGTTTTAATCGTTCCTTACATTTTGAGGTTTTGGTCGGTTTAGTCTTAAATTCAATGTTTTTAATGCATTGGGTAAAAATAGTTCTAGTCTCATTGAACAACATAACTAAGGTAGTGCTAATCATTTTCAAAAGCAATATTGTAAAAACAGAAAGATGACAATCATCGTTACCAATATCCACTTAACAGCTAGCTAGATAATACAATTTTGAACAACAAATTAAGAAGATATTATTTATAAACCTTCACTTTAGAATTTAAATTTATGAATTAACTAATTACTTTACAAATATTTAAATCGCATCCCGATAAATTGAGGCAAATTTTAATGTAAGAAATGATCCTCTGTGTGCCAAAACATGTGATACAAACATTGGTTATATAAGTTACTATACTATTTTTTTTATCAGGATGCATATGGAATTTTTTATTTAGCATTAAACTAATCTTATTCTCAACAAGTTGACCCATTTTAAAAATAAAATGATACTTTTAATTACGATTCCAAGTTCAAACCAAGGATTAAATCCTAAATTTTTTGTTAAAGAATTCAAGTATCAAACTATTTATACTAACAACTATGAGTATTGGTCTATGATTAGAGAGTAAGGCTATATATGTTTAGATTAAAGCCAGGAAAATACTTTTGTAAATTTTAATACACAATTGCAAATTTCAATGTATAAAATGAAGAAGGAAGAATTTATTGTTGAGAGTAACAATATTTTCAAGCTCTTTCAACTAAAATTCAAACTGTAACACCCCGAAATTTAAGGGAATCACAGTCAATTATTAGGGTTAAAGGTAGTACAAAAGAATTGAGAAAAAAAGACGAAAATACCCTTAAACATTTTTAAAAAAGACACATATGTCCCTTTTGAAAATGACATAAATATCCTTGGACAATTTTAAAAATGACAGATAGGTCTCTGAGGCACTAAATGACCAAAATATCCCTGAATATTTTATTAATGACCAAATTACCCTAGGAAGTCCGGTAAGACATTTCAGGAAGAAATGTTATAAATATTCTTAGATGAGTTAGAAATAACCAAAGATATCCTTAGAGTGACAATTACAGAGTTCCCCTGAACATTTTTAGAAAATGACAATTATGCCCCTAGGATGAGGAGTAAAATTACTAAAATACCCCTAGGTCAAAAATGACCCAAATGACTTCAGAAAATTGTGGAAACCTGAGTATTGGATGAAATGCTTTTAGACAACAAATAATCAGCAAGGTTGAGGGCAAAGAACCCTAAAATAGAATTTATACGAATTTTGGAAGATAAGTTGAAAAGAGCTTAACTTAGACTATCTTGAGTATCAGAAAATTAGAGGAAAAGGATGGATATAATCTATGAAGTTTTTTCTTAATTATAGAAAGAATAGGTTACCTAAATAAGTTAGTATAGTAATTTTAGTAATTCAAGGCAAAATGGACCAATAAGAATTGAGATTAAACTATTACATGTAAAGGAGGAAGAATTGGTGAATTTGGATTTATAAATTAAGCCTTGACCGTATGATACAAGATCAATGGAAAAGCTTTAAGAAACTTCAAGAATGGACACATGGAAAGTAGGAAAACACTAGCCAATGAAGTAAAACCTAGTGGAAAGCCAAGCAATGATGGCTTAAGGAGATTTTTGTTGAAGAAGATTTTCTCTTGACTCCTTTGGACACGGACGAATTTCTATGCCTTATTTCAAAGATCCCAACGGTCAAAAGCTATATATGTAAGTTAGGAGTATACCATTAAAATTTTAAGAAGATCCAATGGTTAACAAGTGCAGAATGAATATTTTTGTAACACGGGTTTTGGGTAGAAATTTTATGACTAAACTACCCACGGATTTGAATGAAACCAAAAGAAATGCACCAAGACCAAGCAATTTCACGTGAAAATATTAGAAGGAGGTGGAATGGTGTGGAACTCTCATGAACAAGGACACTTGTAAGGTGAGAAAGTGTTAGCCAATAAGAGAAAACCAACCAAAAAGCTAGGTAATCATAAGTCTTGAAGATTTTTGTAGAAAAGCCAAATAACCTAGCCTATAAAAGGAGATGGAAAACTGAAATTTTGGGCTGTCCTAAGAGAGTGAACCGTGCAAAAATCCTACTCCATGTCATTCCATTGTTTTCAAAATTCCTTTCAAAAAGAACTAAAGAAAAACTAAGGCCCATTACTCTAAAATCCCACGAGAAGAAGCACTAGGAAGAAGGTTGTCCAAGAGCTTAAAGAAGGCTGTCCAAAAGCTTAGGAAAACAAGGTATGGGGAGTTTATGAGGAGCTTGGTTTGAATAAAATTCCTTACTTGATTTCATTTAGCTTTGTAGACTAGGTGTTTGTTAAATTGTCTCAAAGAGCTTGACATGGTTATTTGTTTATGTAACTTGATTTTAAACTAAGGAATGAGTATTAAATCATTAAGTAAATCTAATTTAATGAGGGAAAGTTAAAAGTAATCAAAACATAGGAGGTAGTATGGCTATTTGTAAAGAAAATAGTTGTT
>PYAF01004127.1:346715-374082 GCA_007407185.1 Glycine tomentella | reverse complement strand
ATCTTAAAAATGACATTAATCATAATTTATGATTAATTGATAATGTATAGAAATTAATCTTAAAAAGTTATTAATTAATGAATTTAATTTTTATCAACTCAAAAATGTATACTAGCATCTAATCTAATTGAGGTATGACTTTACTATAAACGTCAATGTATTTCTCTCAAATAATGTATAGATATTTACACTAAATATATAGAGATAAGTATATTCTTTTAATGGGTTAACGAGTTGACCTAACTTGATTTGATTCATGAGTTGAATTGATACTTTTAATCTAATTTAACTTATAAAAATAAGATAAATAATTATTTATGTTTCTAAATATATAGAACACTTACAAATTTGTTCCTAAAAGATGAAAATTTAATTTTTAGTCTCTGAAAGTGAAAAAAGTGCGACAAATTCATTTATTTATTAACTTTCATCCGTTACCGTTAATGAAAGAGTATACGTGACACAGAGGGACGAAAATGTTACAAAATGATTGTCAACATGACTGCAAAATAGATTGAACTTAGCAAGTTTTCATTGGATCAAAATGTTAGTAAATCTTCATTTGATTAATTTGTTAGACACCAAATTTCATTTATTTAAAGATAAAATATAATTTAATCTTCATCTTCTTCCCCTTTTGTGATTGAAAATTTTGTAATGATTGGTACATTCTTACAATGTTTATTTTGGTACATTGAGAGAATGTTTATTTTGGAAAATTTCTATTGTGACATTAAATAAATGACAAAATCAAGTTGAGTCTCATTTGTTGTAAGGATTACTTTAATGGTTGTACATTTTTGTTTGAGTCTCATATTTTGGATAAGATACCGTCACATTAGAAATTTCTGAGTAACAGACATATTACGATTACTAATCAATATTATGTTTATTATTATGTTTGTTCTAACTTATGTTTATTTTCTTATTTTTTAAAGAGTTTATTATAATATTATGCTTACAACAGTAAAAAAGGGAAAATAGAAAATGAAGATTAAATTATATTTTATCCTTAAATAAAATAAAATTTGAGGTATGACAAATTAGTCCATTGAAAACTTACAAATATTTTAGTCCAATAAAAATTACTAATATCTTGGTTTAATCTATTTAATAATTATGTTAACAATCATTTTTATGACATTTTTGTTTATGTGTATCACGTAAATTCTTTTATTAATGGTATCAAACAAAACTAGATTAATGAATTTTTGACATTTTTTCTACTTTTAAGACTAAAATTTAAATTTGTATCTTTGAAGAATATTTATCAACATTTTATATATTTTAAAAAAATCATTATTTATCTTATAAAAATAAATCTAATCCAACCCAACATGCATTTAGAAATTGAGAACGGATTGAATTAGATTACTGAATGTTACATTCCTAATGTAAAGCAACTTCTTATATTTTTACTATTACTGTCTGTATTTTTCATTGAATTTCGGAAAATTCATTTTAGAATTGACTATTCAGATCATAGAAAGGGCAAGAAGCAACAGTAAAAGGGAAGGAAACAACAGCCCTAATATAAATAGTTAAATACTGCAAATAACCTCATAAAGCCACTATCAGTCCTGCGCACAATGCAGAAGAGGCAACAGTGATATCATTGTCATTATTGAGGTTAGATATGGGCGGTCGAAGAACCTTTCTTTTGTTTTGTTTGTGTCAATAGATAGCTGAAATCGAGGATCAATACTTTGTGGCTTTGTTTGTGGAACCTTTTTAGATTCGAATCAGCTTCCAACATAAAAAACAATAATTTATTATACACATGCTACGACTCTGCGACGAATATCAATAGTGTCCTATTACACATATGGACTTGTGTTTAATTTACAAAGGAGCATATTGTTTATTATTGGATATTAATGGAATTTAGTTTATTATTATAAATTTAATCATTAAGCTTTAGCAGTTTATGAAAAAAGTGGTCTATGGCTGCTTACGTTTCCTTGACTAGGAATTTGGCACATGGGGTCCGATTCATTAGATGAACAATTGAGCATTGGACTAAAGCCTATAGACCGCCGAAGAAACGTTATCCCTATGCTTAAAGAAGTAATATAGATTCAATTATTTAGTGCCTTTTATACTTAAAGCATTAATAAATGTTACTTGTTAGCTTTGGTGATACCCTTTTGGCCTTTTGCTTGGTCAGCATTTTGTCTTGACAAATGACAATCACGTTTCCTTTGGCGGTAAATGAATGCGTGGATTGTGAATTCCATTGTGATCTTGATTACAAACATCTTGGAGATGGAGAAAGTGATGGTTAATCGCATTAATATGTTCCCTGCACTACTACTAATGGCATCGTTTCTAGAAGAATCTCAAGCTCGATGGTTGGGCACCATTCACTTTTCTCTTTGCTACACTTGTGTTTTCTTAGCATTAATGGAGCTCTAATCATCCACACGCGATTAGAGAGACGAAACATATGCAGAGTTTTCTTTTTTTCTTTTTCTAGAGCATATATATTTTACATTAAAGGTAATTGTGTTTGGTTCAGATAAGATTACAATAGACACAGTAAAATACTCTCTTCAAATATTTAATATAACTGTATATCAAATATTCAAATTCGAAAATTTTAATTAAACCGGAATAATCTCATGTAAATTAATTCACAAGCTTGGAGTAAATATGTAGAATTTTAATTGTTCTCTTAAATCGTAATAATTAGGCTAGGAAAAATCTAGCAAAATCTATATATATAAAGTGAAGTCATGGAAATGAAACAGAAAAAAAAAAGTATCCCAATATTTATTTAAATAAAGTAAAATATTAATGACTATCAACTCTTAAAAAGAGATGGTGATATTATGAATTAATCTCACACTAGATAAAACAGGAAATTTATAGTGATACTTGATTTATAAAGTTCTTTCCCTTAAACTAATCTTTTGGATCGAACTTTTCTTTAGTTTGTAAGTTATTATAATTAGTAAAAGAATTTCATATTTTAAATATTACATTAATTAATTAAATTTCCTACATTCATAACAATATTGAGTGTCCACCCTATTATAAGAAGAGACGGAATTAGGTTCACTGAAACCCTAAGACACAAAAATGTTCTTAATATATGCATTAATGTTATATTCTTTTTCCTCCTGTCCTAAATCTTTTTTTTTTTCATCCTTCTAAATTTTCATCTTTCGCCCCACTCGGTCACTCCCGCTTTTTTACTGATATAAAATATAGCTCTTTGGGGTTTTAACATTACCTAAGTTACCATATATATATATATATATATATATATATGTATATATATTGTGTCACGTTAGACTTTTTTTTTTTTTTTACTAAAACAAACTCAATAACTTTCATTAATAATCAACTGTTTAATACAAAAAGACAATTGATCTATACTTTCACAAGTAGTGAAGCTAGCATAATCAGTTGTCACCTTATAGCACGGGAATGAACGACAATATTTGTTTGCCTCTTGACAAACTTGATCGAATACTTTGGATTGAGGGAGAGTATATATTTACACTCTAATGATAGCGCCAAGCTTTGAAAAATCTTGGCCATACCCATAGATCTTATCTACAACTAGTTTGCTATCCATCTCAAAAATGACTCCATTAAAGTGATGCTCCGAGAACCAAGTTAGAGCTTTCAGCAACTCCAAAGCCTCCCTTTCAGCCACAGGGAAGAACTGTTGCTCCTTGTAAAAAATCGAAACTTTGAAGATGACACAATCATCTCTTGAACAAATGCTCCAAAACGTAGTGTTAGAATTTACATGGAAAGCGGCATCAATATTGCACTTCAAAGCTCCAACAGGAGGAGGACTCCATCTAACCCGATAGGGAATAGCAACATCTGAAGGGGCAGCATTGTGGGATCCCTTAGCTTGTATCCAGTCACACAAAAACTGTTTAACAAGAAGGATGATCTGGGAAGGTGTTGGACGTTTATTTTCCCAAATGGGTTCATTCCTCCCGCACCAAACAGACCAGATTGTGGTGACAAACAACGCACTTCTATACTGATCTAGCTTCTGCATGATAGAAAAAATGGCATCTTTCCCTTCCTGGGCCTGACCCATTGCTCCATTAATAACACCCCACAAATCCAGCTCAATCCAGCAATGCTTACCCAAAGGGCAGTCAAAAAATAAGTGGCAAGTGTTCCCAATACCTGATTCACAACACGGGCAGATAGAAGAACAATCAACATCTTTTCTACGAAGCCTAGATTGGTCAAAATATTCTAACCTTGTTTCCCCAGCAGTGCGAGATTAAAGCCATACATCATACATGTTACGCAAGCCCATTCCATTAAGCTCTTTTTGGAGACACAGCTTAAGATAGCCAGTGTATCCCTTTAAGATCTCTTCTTTTTATTCCCCACCAAAAGGAATTCATCATCCTAAGAGAGCTCTACCCCGCCAATTATTCACCTCTAAAATTAACTTATGTATATAGTATTATTTATGATTTTTAATAATGCCACCAAAGCCCGAAGAACCTGGGTTTATTAGAGAACTCCCACTCGTATTGACTGTGACAGAAGGGGATTCGGGAGGATCCCAACAAATCATTCTGGGAGGAGTCGCTGGGGTAGCATGATGAAAGAGTTGTTGAATATCAACCTGCAACAGCTTAATCTGGTTAACAATCTTCCAAACATTCCAAGGCTCATCACCAAATATGGTTGCATTCCCACCCTTTTATACTATCCGGCAAGCAGCAAAAAAAAAAAAAGACTTCCATATGAGTTATATAAAGTGTGTTTGAATTGAAAATCATAAAATTGATTTTGAAAAAAATTAATTTTATAAAATTAATTATGAACTAAAGTTATTTTTGTTTGAATACCAAATATCAAAAAAGTGATTTTAAGATAATGTTATTTGAATACTTAGAATTAAAATTGATTTTTAGAGTGTAATGATCAAAATGGATTTTAATATTTATGTACACTTTTCTAATAAACATATATATATATATATGAGGGTATTGATGCACAGATAAATTAAACGAAATCTAACTTGGATTGATTTTGATAAAAATAAAAATTAGTCATAGTTGTTTTTAACTTCACCACATTTTTTCATTAAAATTCATCATACCAAAATAATCTAACTTATAATCATAATTATGAAATTCAGTGATTTGACTCAATTGAGATAGTAAGTTAGTGAGTAAATGATCCAATCGATGGTCATTAATTAGTCTAATTTGACCGGTACATATTAAAAATTTAAAATTATATATGTATCTATTATATATAAATATATAACTAACATTATTTGAGTAAGAAAATTTCATCCATACTTCAATATTCAAATAAAAAAATCCATTTTTTTTAAATCGGTCGAGTCAAATTGGTCCAATCGAAATCCAGTTACCAACCAGTTCGATTTGACTGGGTTAACCCGGGTCAATTACGTAACCAGTTCGAAAGTGAAACCGACCCTGTTAGGCTACCATTTCCCAATCTGACCAGCCGATTCGGACCGAGAGTTTGATAATACTGCTTACAATTTCAGTCAAAATTAAGTTTGACTCACCTAATCATGTTTCACTATGATTTTAAATCCAAACACACTGATATTGTTGTAAAGTCAGCTCATAACATCTTATTATAAGAAGTCTATAGCGGTGTCTAACTCGATGTAGCTCCAAATTTGTTGAGAATGGTAATAATATCTGAGAAGTTGGATGATGGTATGCTGAGTTTCACACTTGTTACAAAACAAATCAAAAGAGATATGTCTGTTGGCACCAAATATGTCAGTAGAAAGATTACCACAAAAGATAATCCAGAAAAAGTGATGAGTCAATATTAAGTCTATTTTTTTTATAGGTTAAGTATATATTTATTATTAATCATATTTGCAGTAAAATTATTTTTCAGCATAGATGTACAAATGATTCAATGAGATCCATGTTCATTGAAACTAAAACTAATAATTGTATGGTTGTAGTATTTTGTGGACCTAACTATATACAATACTCAATAGATGGATATTTTTTAACGTATCTCATCATTTGTTTTGGTGAATTCCAAGTGCATTACAGATCAGACAATCCATAATACAAATTATATTAAGATTGGTTTATTCGTAATACACATGGGGTGCATAAAAGCAAAATAATTGGGTGTGTTAAATAATTACACCAATAGATAAACTAACTCCAATATCTCAGGTCCGTTTTTAATTTGCACATCTAAACCAAATTAGAATGGGCCTTAGTTAGGCAGTGGCGACTTATGGTATATCTAAGTCTGAAACAAGTTTTAATATACTTTTTTTCAAAATTAGTTAAAATAATTGATTAAAAAGACAATTTTTATAAATTAATTAAAATGATTTACTACGGATGAATTTATTTTGAGATTTTATTTTTATTTGATTTTAATTTTTTAAACTTTTTGAAATACAAAATTCCTTTTTAAATTATTGTAAATTAGTATTTATTGATTTAAGTGAGATTTTATTAATTCTTGTTTTAGAAAACTTCTTTCTGTTGAAATAACAATAATTGAAATTGTTTTATTTTTTTATGAGCGATATGTGCATACTCAATTATATATAAAATAATTCTTATATAATTGAGTATGTCAAATGATTTTTACTTGTTTAATTATATGAAAACTTTCATTTCCAAAATATTGAAATTTGAAAAAGAAAATGCTTACAATATTTATTTTTGTTGGAAGTAAGGTATTCCTACACCCCTATTAATTAGCTTGTTTAAAAAATTTAACCATCTACTAACTATGTTGTATCTTATTGATAGAAATTAATGCTTATAGTAAAAGGTGAAGATGTTTTCACTTATTCTGAAAAATGCATAGTTAATTTTAGATCAGTCTTTTCTAAATATGATAACTAGATAACAAATGTAAAATGTCTTTATCATATTAACTATTCTAAGCAAAATATTTCTAATGTCAAAAGTTATGAAATTAATTCTTAAGACGTAGAGATAACGAAAGTGAATTTTATCTCTTCTAACAAAATCTTCTCCATATACATAACTAGATAATCAAATCTCTATCCTCATGTTTAAGAAATTCAATTATTTATAAATTATATTGAAGCTTGTTGATTAAACTCATATTTATAAGTTTATAAAACAAAAAGTTACTGATTAGCGGCCCAAAATTGAATATGAATATATAACAAAATTGATTTCTGATGTTTGTCGGCACGAAGAGGGAAAAAGAAAAGAAAATTACCTAGCCATAATGGTGGCAGACAAGCGTTAAAACACTCATCAATTAATATTATCAATGGCCGACAATGCTATTGATTACGTATGCAATTAAACAACTAAGGACTACAGGGTATTGATTAAGTAGAGTAAGATAGAATTTTGTATAACATATAGATGTAAGTTCTTTATGATGATGGTGATAATATTACTCCCATGTAAACCAACCATCAATCAACCTTTGCCATTTTTTTGGGATCTTCGACAGCTTTTGAAGCGGAGCTGATTGGTGCTATTACTGCCATTGAAGTTGCTTGCAGTAGACATTGGCTAGAGTGTGACACTGCTTTAATCGTTCAAGCCGTAAATAATCATTCTTTTCTCCCCTGGGTTTTGAGAAATAGATAGGCCTGTTGTATGCTTAGCCTAAAAGAGAATCATTGTGCCGATAGAATTGCGAATTTTGCTGTGGATAATAGTTAATCTTTTTGGTGGGACTCCTACAAAGGATATTAGGTGAAAACTCTGGTCAATTTAAAAATCTATTATAAGTAGGGATAGAAAATAGGTCGGACTGGATCAAGTAGATTGACCCGTTAGTCGTTATTAATTTGGTAGGATAAAGTGAAGATTTTAGTCCATTAGTCTAATGGTCCATTTTGTCTAACATATCAATTTATCAGGTCAGAGGAGTGACAGGACGGGTTGGTCTATTAACCCGCAATATTAATTTTTTTATATAAATAATTAAATTAATATATGAGACTATTAAAAAATATAAAAAGGATAGGAAGGTCATTTAGTGTGATTTATGTTTAATTATTTTATATTGTTTAAGATTTTAAGACTAATTTTAGAGTTTATGACTTTGTATTGTAATTTAGCTATTTGGTAGACTTATCGTTAGTTATTATTAAAAATTATTAGCACTTTGTGTGTTTTAAATATTTGTATTATCAATTATTTTTTAAGAGTTTTTTGTTTTTTAAAGGACGGACCAACCCAATAGCTCGTCAGCCTACCTTCAGTCGAGACGAACCAACATGTCCAACCTATCAATTCTGAGCGGACCAGCCCACCCCATCTCGTTTTTGGAGGGCCAATGGCGGAGAGGGCCAAAACAACCGGATCCATCCATTTTGCCATCCCTAATTCCGAGGCAACTCATAAACATCCCAGACAAAAACTTCTTACAAAAGGAAGGGATTGTAGTTTGATTGTTTTATTAATAAGGGGTCTATGCGGTGTGGGATTAGTAAGGGGAGAGTGTCAACTTAGTTGGGATACTCCTATTTTCCTTATGCCTCTTTGCTCGCCTTTTCCAAAAAAAATATATTGTAAATTGAAGTAATCTTTTAAAAAATTTGTACCCAAAAAGTAGCTTGGAATTATGGCATTACCAATTCCAATTAATATGTGTACTATTTATTTATTTATTCATAAAAAATACTTCATTTTCTTATTTTCTTAATGGTTGATGATTAACATTTGTCTATAATTATTAGTGTATTTTGTATCAAGTTGCTCTAATTTAGAAGTGTTCGCGATTCAATTTGGGTTGATTTTTCTTCAAAAAGTCATTCAAACCAAACTTAAAAAATATACAATTCAATTTTCGCTTAAAATAAAATTTGAACCAAACCAAACCAATATTTTACGGTTTGGTTTGCTTAGATTTTGTGGTTTCAACTAGAATATTATTTCATTAAAATTTATATACTTTCTTTTCAACTTTCAAATTAAATTAGTTAAAAAAATTGTTAATAACAATCTACCAAACTTATTAATACATTAAATCTTTTATAATAAAAATCTATTAAATTTTCATTTATTTTAAATCAAACATATTTAAAAAAAAATCGTCTGAAAAAAAAAGTAGTATGTATTTATATAAATTAATATACATAATATTAAAAAGTAATGTGAAACTCAAGTGATATACACATAATATTAAAGTAATATAAGTATTAGTATAAGTGTCACGGTTTTGTTTACTTTCAAAAATTGAAACGGTAAACCGGAAAAAAAATCCAAACAAATTCAAAAAATATTGATTTGGTTTGATTTTTGATTTTTTTAGTGATTTTTAATCTTTATTTGAATGAGTTTAGATTTTAACGCCTCTACTTTAATCTTCTAATAGTATACCAAGGTGCAAATTACATTTTTTCTCGAAATTATTTATAGAAGGGTAATAAAGAAGCTGGCAAGTAGCAAGCAATACTCGCAAATTAATTATAGCTAGCACATCAAATTCATTCATTAACTGTTTGGGTTATATCATTACCCTCTTCAAACAAAACCAGACATTACAACACAGTGGAACTGCAGAACTAGCAATTACCCAGATCCATCATTACAACACGGACTTGAGAGCAAAGAAGCTAACCATTAATTGGTTCAACACTTCGCATATCATATTATAGTATTCATGTAGATACGAAAGCTAGTACTAGTGAAAATATACATATATGGTTGAGTAGTTTTATATAGTAATTAGCTAGATTCATATATATCAAGCACTAATTCCATCTCGGGGGTTAAATTTTGATCGATGATCCCATGCTTGTAACGTGAAACTGCGATGTGTACTTATTGGACGCAGCTTCAGTCACTGGAGGCTCATTCAGAAATGCCCAGCTACTCTTGGTCCACCTGCATGCACCCAATTAACCATATCCAAAACATAATTAAATTTATATGATCCAGAGAACTTTACTGAAAATAATTAACTAAATAAAAGTGTAATAAAACAAGTCAATTAATTGTACAACTATAAATAACTGAAAGAGTAAAATAAAAATTATACCAGCCATTTTTCGTAATAAGTTGCTCCAAACTTGTGTCTATGTCCATATTTAAGTAGTCCCGTGCACGGGTCACAGGCATGGTCATCGACTTCTGCAACTTCTTTTCAGGTTCTGTGCTATTGCTAGCCTATCCAGTGTGCATCATAAAAATCACAAACCAAAAAAAGAAGAGTTTTTAGATATATAGTAATTATGTTTTCTTTTGTGTGAAATATATAAAAATTATGTTAGTACACACTTTTAAATTATTTATTGTAAAAATTAATATATCATGTAGTACAGGACCGTTTGCAACTACAAGGCTAGTTAGGTTCTTGCCTGAGGTCCTCAAATCATCTAAGGCCTCGAATAAATTTCACACTTTTTTAAAATATGTTATTATTTGTTATTAATTTGAAATACGATATATTATATATTACTATTTTTATTAATAAGATTATGGTTTTAAAATTGTATTGATTGTATATTTGAAAACTTTGGAAGGAGATGGATTAAAAAAATATTATATTAATCTTGAAAGATTTTAAGTTCAATCAACTATTATATATAATATTAAAGATCTATATTTATTTTTAAAATAAATATATTACAAAAAATATAGACAAAAGAAATTCATATTTCACTAAAAATATTAATTATTTCAAAAGATATATATATTTTTCAAATATATACATTGTTTTTAAAATGTTATTGATAACACTTGTAATTACTATTACTTTTCAAAAGTAGTTTTTAAAAAATTAAAATTATTCAAATCTTATTTGATATTAACTATATTAAAAGATACATTAAAATGTTTTTGTCGTTTTAAATACTGAAAGTAAAAGGTTAGAAATGCTTAATATATAACTTTGATTAATAATTTAGTAATTGATAAAACAAATTAAAATTTGAAAAGTTATATTAAATTAATCTTTAAATATAAATTTTTCCTAAGAACTTCAAATGTGTAGACTCAACTCTCATGTAATAATAAAGATATAAGGTGAATCGGATGGTTGAGGAAAAAGAAAACAAGAAAAAGGTCACATGTTAAGATTTTTTTTAACACAATCTAACATTTTAATAAACTATGGTTGGTTAATAAAAAAAAATCATATATTAGTTTAGAATATTAATTAGTGGTTTATGTATTGTTTATTTCAGCGAAGAAATCAAAAGATGAGGGAGCAATCAATGGCAAGTAGAGGTTTCAATTGGAAACCTGAATAGTCTCTGACAAGTTGGAAATAGCTCTAAGGTGTTCTTCCTCTATCCTCTTCTTTGATTTCCAGTAAGCATCAATTTCATCCTTGGTGAGTGAGCGGTTCCTTTTAAGTGTGGCTGAAACATTTTAATTAGAAAGCTTACCCTCATCAGAAATTATACATAACATTGGCTATCTTACAAAAGATCATCTTTAGCACAAAGCATATTTTTTGATACTTTACCTGATTGAGGATCCATGTGGGTAGAGTCCCATCCTGCCATAAGGGAACCCATTGTTTTGTGTTGCTGATTTTGTTTTTTGCTGTATGACACTGAGACTATGGGTAACCACAATGTCTTTCTAAATGGATAAATAACCAACCCAGCTACTTAGTCAACTTCACACAGGTATGTTATATTTTTATATAGTGGTAGATAGTGGGGATGAGTTTTTTTTTTCTTTGGTCTTATCCTTGTTGATTTTTTAATACGTGATGAAAAGATGGGATGGGACCCACCTTAAAATACAATGCTGATCCTATGATTCCGATAGAATAAAGAAAATGAATATTCTGGACTGCATTATCTAAGGTAGCCCACAGAATTAAAAGACAAGGTGGCCATCTTACCGGCAATTTTTGGTTTTAACCATTTAAAGTCATCGCTTATTTTTCATGTATTTTGTTTAAATCCATTGATTATTAGAGCAATCATAAAACTAAAAGCCATGTTTTGTTGTTTGGATTAATTCGTATACTCAAGAATATGTATAACTTGATAATGTAAAGCTTAAGAATTTTCTTCAACACGTACATTTTTTTTAAATGAAATTATTTAAAAAAGTAATAGAAATTTAAGTGAGATACTTGTTAAATGAAAAAATAAATCTTATACTACTTTATAAAATTCATATGAGTTTCATTCATATAATAATAATAATAATAATAATAATAATAATAATAATAATAATAATAATAATAATAATACCGATAACTTGTTGTCAATATTTCCACAAATTTGAATCTGCATGACCCCAACGAAAAAAAGGCATTACATACAGGAATTGCATAGTGCACCAACCACCTTAATTAAACTTTGTATGATAAATGAACTTAATTTATAAAACAGTATCAATAACATATTTTTCGCATGATTGTTAATATTCTTTTTTTATCATTATGTACATCTTATATAAGTTATATATACTGAAAAATATAAACTCACTTTGTTAAAAATAAAATTGGCATAAATTTGTTAATACTTCAAATATATATAATTAATGTATTAATTCCGGTCAACAGATACACCTGGTCGGCGTTAATGTATTATTATGAATTTATGATTTTTCTAAGTTGGATTTCAAGGAGCGTGATGGCGAAGTAATTGTCTCTATCTTTTTATGCCTTATGTGGGATCCACTTCATCCAAATAATCTTATCTTCAAGAAAATATCCTCACCCACCACTCCCCACCAAACACTACTTTAGCTTTCATTATTTGTCACTGTTTTTACTGTCCTGGTAATCAGCAACACAAAAGGCAAAGCTTTCCCTCTCTCCCTTCTTTCTCGACAAATAGATTTGTTTATTTTTTTAATTTCTATCCATTTTTTTTTCGGGTAAAAACTAAGAAAAAGGAAAAGAAATTATTGATAATAGGAGAGTATCAAAGATGAAATAAACACTTGTATATTACTATACATCTTAAAGATAAAAAAAAAAGAAAATATTAATATTAATATAATTTGATAGAAAGAGAAATAAAAAAAGAGTGTCAACTAAATATTTCTGATCTGTAAGTGTCAATATATCACTACTCAATTATCAATGGATTAACTTGGTAAAAGGGGCATTTGCTCAAATGTGGATTATTTACGAGAAAAGTGTATGGAGTTTTCTTGAATTTTATACCTTTTCAATATATATATATATATATATATATATATATATATATATATATATATTCTTAACTTTTAGCTCTATCCCGCTGTACTTTTTAACTTTATTCTAAATAATCTTTAAATTCTAGCTATTAATGGTTACAATGGTTTCTCTTACATCAATTTATTATTATTTTAAATTATTAATAAATATTATTAGTTAATTGTATTAAATATCAACAAAACAATTAAACAAAAATAGAAAAATGAACACACTAGTGTAAAAATCTTTTTACATAATTTACTGCAATTTACACTGGATCATGAAAATTGATGTAATATATGATAAAATGAACTTTTATAATATTGAGACGAATATTCTATATATATATATATATCAGTTTTGAAAAATCAATCTAAAAAACATTTTATAGATTTATCGTATTAAGAATCGATCTTAAAAAGTGTTTTCTAGATTAATTCTTTAACGATGGATGTAGAATGTTGACAGCCTAAATATATAACTTTTGAAATTTTCCATCTATAAGATTTTCTAGATCAATCTTACCAAGAATTGATACTGTTTGCTACTATATATTTTCACCATGATTTATGCTTCCCATTATTTTAGCCATAGCATTGTTTGCTTCAACAGCATTAATGGTTGTCAAAGATGGGTAAGAAAGATATCATTCATGAAAAATAAAAGAGGAATTGTTCTTCTGTACCTTCATATTATTTATATGGATCGTAGATCAGAATTTTTTTTAAAAAAATTAAGGATTAAGAATAGCACTGGGAAGGGATCCCAAGAAAATGGAATCCCCCAAAGACCCCAGGCAAAATCCACCTCGAATATCATTCAAATATCAGAATTTGATTACTATATAGGTTTCATTTTTATTTTCTTTTAATTTAATCGAAATTCAAGTTTTTCTTCTAACGTAGCTTGCCTTTTTCCCCCAATATTTTTGTTATTATAAATCTTTCAATTATATTCATTTTTCTTTGATAAAATTGTTGCCTCTATATTGTTCACTCGAACACTTATTTTCTATTTGATCAAACCTAAAATTACAAGAAAATGGGTGTCTGTGTGTACAAAGCAATGATAATAGCTTTGATAGACATAAATGAATATACGCTAAGAGAGTTTATAATAACATAAACGTGGAATAAAAAGAGAAAGAAGACTATCTTAGAAGATGGAATTGAAGTTCTATTAGACAAAATTAATAAAACATAGAAAACATGTACTCCCTCCGGAGCTAAATACTCCATAAGCAAAATTAACTAACTAAATTTAAATAATAAAAGTTTACAGAAACATATCTAATGAAGTTATATTTCTACGAGAATATATTTTTGGGAAAAAACTTATATATTTGTAAATATTCTATTAAAACCAAACATGAAAATGTTTTATTTCCAGAAAAACCTACATAAACATTCCTGATAATTTATTTTTTGGCAGAATATTGTTTTTTTTTTTTACAATTTCTAAAATATTTATGGTCAATCAAACAAATTTTAATCAATTTTAAGAATCTTGATTCCCGAAATCCATATTTATTAAGAATCATGATGTTCAGACATGAATAATTTTTTTTTCTACCAAACACACCCTTAATTGAGTAAATTTGAGATTATCTTATTCTTGTATTTTATACTTTAGACTAAATTGAAATTTACGGTGAGATTTAATACTTAGAACAATAACTTTATGTGTTAATGTATTTAACTTTTTATTTAATAAGTGTTGGTATTTCTTAGCTGAAAAATTAGTTTAGAGAAAATCGTGTTTAATAGGACTATTCTTACTTTAATTAATGATATTTCATTGGTCCACCGACAAACAAATAAAAAATTGGCCCTCAAACCGTCCAAGGATTTGAATTGAAAGTGACTCATGATTAACTATTCATCTGATAAATCAGCCTGCAGTGGAGCAAATGCATCTTGTAGAGGTACGTATTTTACAAGAGGATTGAAAGGTTAATAGACAGTGCGTGGAGGATTCATTTCTCCCTTCAGTTTGGAGAAGTGAATATCGTTGCCGATTGGGTTGTTGGATAGGTTCATTAACCATAAGTTAGGTTAGGTGCCCACTGATTACACGAGCCTGTTAATTATGTAATGACTTTTCTGAGGTGTGCCTACCCATAGTTTTGTGCTTTAGGTTTGGCTTATAAGCCTCCCATAGATTAAAAAAAAAAAAAAAACAAAAATGATCCTTAAAAAAATAGAACAGATAAAAATTAAAGAAAAAAGGGTTAAATCCGGAGTAATATATTTTACAGAATCATTTAATCATAAATTTAAAAAGTATATATTTATTAACTTGTAAAATATTATCCTAAAGTAATTCAAATTGATTAGATACACTAAACTCAAAATTAAAATAATTATTCTAATAAATCACAAAAGGTATAAAAATTGTGTCTTGTTGAATTGTTTATCATGAGTTTAAATTCAAAAACAGTTTTATATATATATATATATATATATATATAAAAGAATAAAACTACGTCTTTTTTACTTAACATAAGGAGAAACCTTTAAAAAAAAATTCTAACAAATCACAAAAAAAATATTGTTTAAATTAGAAATTAGATATTTGTCTTCCTCTCCATATTCTTTTCTAGAGTAATCTTTCTCTCAATTAAGATCGCATTTACTTCGCAGAACGATTGGAAGTGTGTAATTGTACGTGTACTCAATGGAGGACTCATCTTTAATTTTCAACCAAATTAAAATAAAAGCAAAGGGAGGTCTCATCTGGACCAATCCTCATTAGACTCCTGGTACGTAATAAAATAGTTTGTGTCATGAGATTCATGTGTCACTTCAAAACGTTAATTGATGTATCTGTGGGCTACCCTAGCTTGCAAACTTATGGATAAAGGTATATTATATTATTACAATATATCATATAATTATCCAAATTGTACAACGTAACATCCTATGCGTGCAAGCAATTTAGTGGTAGTTGATGTATACATATAAATTAGCAAGAAGTGAGACAATTAATTAATATAAGGTAGAAGATAGCTTAGCTTCAGCATCATAGTTGACATCGATGGAGTTGCAAGATTTGCCAGAAGGATGCATTGCAAAAATACTGTCATACACCACTCCTGTGGATGTATGCAGACTCTCCTTAGTTTCCAATGCCTTTTGTTCTGCAGCTGAATCAGACACTGTGTGGGATTGTTTTCTCCTCTCCGATTTCACCTCTATCATTCCTATTTCCTCTACCTCTAAGAAGGATCTCTATTTCACTCTCTCTGACCATCCCACCATCATCGACCAGGGTAGAAAAGTAAGTGCCATTTATTTCTCCTAGCATTTTTAAATTTATTGAAATTATTATATATACCATTAGGTGTTTATGATCTAGATCAATCACCATATGACATGTAACTGGATTTTTTTCGTTATGGTGTTGATTAGTAACTACATGACATATAATTATTATTTTTTAATTTACATAAAAGACTGGATTATGTAGATGTTTGGTTTGTCGTTGAAAATGTTGTAATACGTGTTTTAATACAAATTCAATGAATAAAAACAAAATAAACACAAAAATAAGAGTCCAGATCCGTTGACAAAATTACTTTTATCTCAAACTTAATTTTGCAACTAAAAACAAAACATGCTAAATGTATTGTGAGAATTGACGGAAACTGTAATAGTCTAGGACTATATAATAATTATGTTGTGGTGGTGGTATATTTAAAAAAATCAAGCATTATTGGTTCAGAGTAAATGGATTGTGCTGTGTTACTCAAATTAATGCAGAGTGTTCAATTGGACAAAAGGACCGGAAAGAAGTGTTACATGCTTTCCAGTAGAAATCTGACCATTATATGGGGTGATACTGTTCGACATTGGCAGTGGACAAGCCTGCCAGAGTCCAGGTTTGTTGATTGATCCTAAGTCAAGGGAGTCTAGCTCAATTGATTCAGCATGATATGTGAATTATAGTAAATTTTTGACGCTGTCTTTGATTTTTATGGATTAAAAAAAAAGTTGAATGATCCTAAAATTTTTTTAAAAAAATACTAATTTTGCAACCATAATTTTAACTGCAACGACAAAATATAACTGTATGTGATTGTAGTTGTAATTGTAGATTATCACAATTTGAAACCTTCAATTGATTCATTGATTTTTGCAAATGTCTTTAATTTTGTGCCACATGTCATTGATTGATTCATATGTTGCCAGGTTCCAAGAAGTTGCTATGCTTCAGGCTGTGTGCTGGTTTGACATTAGTGGGAGCATAAACACTCTTACCTTGTCCTCAAATACTCATTATGCAGCTTTTCTTGTGTTCAAGATGATCAATGCCAGTGGATTTCAGTACCATCCTACAGTGTTATCAGTAGGTGTTTTAGGAGGCAATGGCAATACCAAATATGTTTGTTTGGATCCCAACTTAAAAGAAAATCATCGCATACAAGAATTACAATGTCCTAAAGTGAGAAGTGATGGGTGGTTGGAGATTGAAATGGGAGAGTTCTTCAATTCTGGCCAAGAAGAAAAACAGGTGCAAATGAAAGTCATGGAGACAACAAGTCATATCTGGAAGTGTGGTTTCATTCTTGAAGGAATAGAAATTAGGCCTAAACATGTCTGATATGTGAAACAAGTTCCTAGACCTACCCATGAATCATGATGGAAGGGTCTTTGCTAGAGTGCAGAGTGAAACTAGAAATAATATTAAAATTAATTATTGTCTTCATATAAATTTAGTCTCATTTCATAAAAATATAATTCTAAAATTCTATATAAAAAAGGAATATTAAAACCAAAATTCAGATGGATTTCAATTAAACTAGTGAAGTCACCAAGAGGTTAATCTCAGTCATTACCAAAATGGTTTCTTTCCATAAATTGGGCTTGGTGTTTTGCAACGAGTTGGTAATCACTCACTCGAATGGTTGGGCTGGTGAGTTTCTTTTCTTTTCAACCCTTGAAACTTGTAATTGGGCTGTGGCATAATCAAATTCTTTGAATCAACACTTCAAGGTTTTTGCTTCCTTCACTCCCTTTTGTCTTTCTAAATATTCAATGTTGAATGTAATTTTACATTCCGAAATGCACTCCATTTTTTGGCTTCTGAAATGATCCATCCAGAAGGTAAAAAACAATCCGGAAGAAGTGCAGAAAGCAACTTGGGAAGTGCAGCAAACAACTGCCCCCAATTAAAATGAAAAAGAGAAACAGTGAAGTCTATTTGTTGGCCCATTTCGTGGGGCTAGTAGCTACCCCTAATTAAAATTTGACTAAATCAGTAATACAAAGCATTCATAATAATAATAATAATAATAGTAATAATAATATCGAGAATGGCATCAGACAATTAGCATTGAGTCATGTCATAAAATTTAATAAAATGAAAAAAAGAAAGAATAAAACCATAATTGTAAGGACAATTTGAATCATATTTCAATTAGTGTAGTCAAATTATGATTTCTGCTGTGTATGTTTCTCTTTCTCATATTTGAATCATTCTGTTTAAATTGTTCGAGCTTTAGCAAAATCGTGGGTATGCGTGTTGAAACCGCGAATAAAACTCCAATTAGGTATATGTATGTAATTTTTTGTAGGATCTTGAACTGAAGTGAAACTAGGAATACATATCACACCATGGCTGTGAATGGGTTGGTGTGTAGTGGGTGTGCTGTGATAGGCGTTCGGAAATTTGATCTTCTATTACAAAAAGTAAAGTAACCCACATGAGATTGGTATCCTAGAAATAGTCAAGAAAAGCAGAGAAAATAAAAAGAAAGATATGGACTCACTTAGCTTGATTGAAGAGAAATGTTGATGAAATTTTTGAAATACTTGTTAAACTCACTTCTTCATATATATTCTTTCACAAAAATAAGAATAAACGCGCAAAACCAAACAGTATTATGTGTTTCGTGCCTAAAATAATCATTTATCTTTTTTGGTAATTGATTATCACTGTTACTAAAAATAAATTTTTAAAACATAATTGATTATCCCTGTCCCCCACACTAATAATCAATTATTCCCTCTCCATAATCGATTATTAAGTTAGACAACCTCATTCTATACCTATTTTTCATAAAATTTTAATATTAAGACTAAATTATAATCGCACCCGTGTTTTTCTCAAATTTCACTCGATATCCCTCCCTTTTTGCACCCTAACAAATCTCTTAATTGTTTAACTCACATTATACCTAGACCCCTCCTTTCTAAATACCTTTTAATAATCTAACATAACTTAGACACATGTTGGTCACATAACTTTTAATGAAATTTTGTGTTTAAAATACCCTCAACTTCTTCCTCTCAATCTGAAAATATTTTAAGACTCTTGTTTCTTTTTTGTTTTTTCTGTAATTAGACGTAAACTCAACTTTTTGTTGAATGTGAACCCACTTTGTTGGTAGGTAGTGTTAACACTCTTCCTCATTTTCAACACATCAAGATCAATCTTAAGAGAAAGAATTTTACCACTAACAGTAGAACAAAACCACAAAATAAAAGGGTGACATGGTGACAAGTCTAAATCATTAGTAATGTTGTTCACACAGTCATGTACCATGTATTCCAGTTCTTCCAATGTGTTCCTATGGTCCCAAACATTAACATTATTTTAATCAACAATAATAAACAAATAATTTTCATTTCATCTATTGTGTTTCCTGTGGTCTCAACCATCAACACTATTTTAATCAACAATAATAAACAAATAATTTTCAATTCATTCATTGTGTTTTCTGTGGTTTCAAACATCAACACTATTTTAACAATAAATGATTTTAAAAATCATAAGTGGTCCCAAACTGGTCCCCCATTGAAATCTCATTCAGAAATAGGAAATAATAAATAATCTTAAAAAGTAACTTATATACAAGGTTTAGTGGTCACTTAAAAGTATAACGCTAGTGTGAATAGAAATCATGAAACAGGAAGAGAAACAGAGAGCTAGTGAACATTGAAGAGAAAGACAAACAGAGGCATTCATGAACGTTGCAAACTGGAAGATGAATAATGGAGAACTCACAAACGGGAAGAGGAACAATGGAGAATTCGCGAACTTGAATAGGAACTGTGAAGAACTCGCGAATGGTAAAGATGAATGGAACATGAACGTCGTGAGAGAAAGAGGAACTCGCACCCCTAAACGCTGAAGAAGAACTCGGCAACAAGAGGAATATGGATGACAAATGGTGAAGAGGAATAAAAGGTGAATCATAAATTTTGAAACTATTTGGAAGGGGATAATTTGGGTTTCACAATTAAAATATAAGGACAATTTTATCTGCTCACATATTTGAATTGACATTAGTTAATAATAGAAGAGATAAAAGTAATGTATAAAAAAGGAAGGGTATCAGATGAAATTTAAGCAAAACACATGAAATGCTAGGGTAATTTTTTACTCTAATATTAATTATATAACAAATTAACATAGATACCGTGACACAATTGTGCAACACTTATTTTTCGCACAGTGGACAAACCAATATCGTGGGTAAATTGGAGTTATAATATTAAATTAGTGGTTAAGAGGGAATAAAAAAGAGAAAAGTTATGGATTCAAATTCTTCTTACTAACAAAAAAACAACAAATTAATAATTAATATTGACTTCTAAAAAAATGTCTTAAGTGCAGCATCTAACAAAGGTTAGGTTGGAAAATTTGGTAAAAAGAACCCTGCTTTTTCTTCCTCATATGAATGACACAATTTTTCTGATGATCTACAAAGAGAATTCTTCAATTACTTCCCATGCCACACTACTTTTCCGTCTTCAAGTTTTAATAAGGGAAATTTGTTATGTTATACAAGAAAGTAGGCTCGAATTAGAAAAGGGAATTAATTAGATGAAAATCGCCAATCATTCACTTACATGGGAGTAGGCAACTGTTTGTGCATGCAATTATGTTTTTTAGATGACGGTGGTGCAACGATCAAAAGTGGATTCAAAAAGCCAAAAATTTCTATTATGAAAATAATGAGACTAGTCACGGGAGAGAATAAAGGGTTTGGCTGCCCAATTAATTATATCATTATCCATGATGGTAGTGAAATTATAATATGAAATTCAAAATGAATGAGGCATGTTGCTAGCTATAGTTTCTTAACAATTATATGATTATATCTTCCAAACTGCAATGGCATGGAAGGGGACACTTGAGTGCTTCAGATGGCTATGTCATTTTAAGAATTCCATACTCTAGTACTAGTATTAAGAATAAAAAAGTGCTAAGTCAGTTAACCTTCACCGTCTAATTTTACGTACGTGATAAATAAATAAATATATTAATCCGAATTTATTATTCACGGGAATATGTTCTTTTTCCTAATATATTATTTCTTATATAAATAAATTAACAAATCAAAAGCACTGTTTTAGAAAAATTAATAAAACCAAAAATATGTATTTAAAAGTGTGCGTATAACTCAATTTTAAAAATGTCGAGATCCTTTAATTAAATTCAACTTATCATCATGTAAAGATATGAAAGATTAACTCTTATATATATTATTAATGATTTTATATAAAATATAATTCTGTTGTTATTAAGTATAATTATATGAATATTAAATATCTTTGAACTTTTTATCTATCCTTTTATATAAAATTTCGACTCATCAATATCCTTTGTTCTAGACATATATATACTGTATAATTCTGTTGTTAAATATATATATATATATATATATATATATATATATAACCAAATATGAATATGTAAATATAATATGATTAGCATTTTCATGCATTGCATTGAGTTAATGATTTGCTAACAAAAGTCTGCATAAAAAAACTTCAAATGAAATGAAAGCAGTTGATCGAACGTTTTTAAAAAAACAAAAGGACGAGAGACAATGCATGATTATATCTTTGTAAAATATTTGTACAAGAAATTTCGGTGTAAATAATAACAATCAATTAACAATAGAATCAAATTAACATTTGTTAGAACTTCAATAATTTAACATTTGTCCATCTTCCACCACATCCTGGATCCAATGATACCTCACATCAATATGCTTAGTGCGGGAGTGATAGGTTGAGTTCTTTGCAAAATGAATTGTGCTTTGGTTGTCACACTTCAGCTCGTACTTGTCTTGTTCATGACCGAGTTCTGAGAGGAACTTCTTCATCCACAACATTTCTTTGCAAGTCTCAGTTGCGGCTATGTACTCGACCTCGGTTGTTGAAAGTGTCACAACTTCTATATTCTTGATTGTCAGGAGATAGCTCCTCCTGCAAGTGTCATCAAATATCCAGTTGTTGACTTCCTTGAATGGGAATCTCTTCCTAAATTAGTATCCAAGTAGCCTTGCAACCCGGCTTCAAATTCTCTAAATTGGAGGCATAAATTGGTTGTTCCTCTTAAGTATCTGAAGATCCACTTCACTGCTTCCCAGTGCTCTTTACCGGGGTTCGATAGATACTGGCTCATCATTCCAACTGCATACGCCAAGTCGGGTCTAGTGCAAACCATTGCATACATCAAGCTTCCAACGCAAGATTGGTACGAGATCTTCTGCATCTCGTCTTTCAGACCCCGGACACTGCTTCTTATTCAGCTTCATGTGCCCGGCTAGGGGGGTGCTAACTGTTTTGGCTTTGTCCATGCTGAATCTCTTCAAAATTTTCTCAAAACATACTTCTCTTGACTCAACCACAATAGCTTCTTCTTTCTATCTCGGATGATCTTAATTCCGAGAATCTGTTTTGTAGGGCTGAGGTCCTTCATTGCGAAGGACGAGCTCAACGCCTTCTTCAAGGCGACAATTTTCAACTTATCTTGCCCCACAATCAACATATCGTCAACATATAACAACAATATCAAAAAGTCGCCGGTCTCATACCTCAATGCGCAGTAGTCAGCTTCTGTCTTCACAAACTTGTGTTCATTCATGAAGGATTCAAATTTCTTGTACCACTGTCGAGGTGCTTATTTCAAGCCATAGAGACTCTTCTTCAACCGGCATACCATACCTTCGCATTCGGAAGCTTGGAACCCTTCAGGTTGCTCCATATATATTTCTTCCTCGAAGTCTCTGTGAAGAAATGCAGTCTTAACGTCCATTTGCTTTACCTCGAGATCCATTGAAGCCGCCATGGCTAACACAGTTCGAACCGAGGTCATCTTAACAACAAGAGAGAAGATCTCCTCAAAATCAATCCCTTTCTTTTGATTGCAGCCTTTCACTACAATATGGACTTTGTATCTCGACTTTTGCCTATTCTCTTCAATTTTAATTTTATACACCCACTTGTTTTTCAGAGTTCGTCTTCCTTTAGACAGCTCGGTCAATTCATAAGTCTGATTTTCGTGCAAGGACTTCACCTCGTCCTGCATTGCCTTCTTCATTTCTTTTTTTTCCCTGAGCTCATTATGGCCTCATCATAACTCTGAGGCTCATCGTCTTTAGCAATGACAATGTACTCATCAGATGGGTACCTTGTAGAAGGTCTTCTTTCTCTAGTGGAGTATCTCGACTGTTCTTCTTCAGCAGCTTGAGAACCTGGTTCATAATTCTCATCCCGGATCTCATCATCAACCCAGACCTCAGTATCTCGGTCCTCATCAGCTTGTTGCTGGTCATTTTCTTCATTGGTTTCTCCCCCTGCTTCAGCTCTAACAAAAGGGACGGGTTCTTCTTGTCAGACAATAACCCAGACTTTGGGTTTCAAGATGTCATGAATGGTCTCATCTTCATGAAAGATCACATCCCGGCTTCTCACTATCTTCTAATTGATTGGATCCCAAAGTCTGAAACCAAACTCGATTTTTGGTGATCCGAGATAAATGCATTCGTTCATCTTTGTATCAAGCTTTGCTCTTTCATCTTTAGGAATATGCACGAAAGCTCGGCATCCAAACACCTCCAGGTGATCGTAAGTTGCTTTTCGACCGATCCAGACTTCCTCTGAAATTTCTCCTTCAAGTGGCCGTGATGGTGAGAGGTTGATCAGGTCAACCGCAGTCTTGACAGCTCCTCCCTAGAATGTTTTTGGCAACCCGACATTGGACAACATACTTCGGACCTTCTCTTCAATATTTCGATTCATGCTCTCAGCAAGTCCATTTAATTGTGGAGTCTTGGGGGTGTCTTCTCAAGTCGAATACCGGCTTCTCTACAGTAAGCATCAAAGGGACCACAATACTCACCACCATTGTCAGATCTGACTACTTTCAATTTCTTGCCAATTTCCCTTTCCACCATAGCATGAAAGTCTTTAAATGATTGGAATACCTGGTATTTAGTCTTTAACAAATAAACCCACACTTTGTGGGAATGGTCATCAATGAAAGAAACAAAATATTGAGCTCCACCAAGTGATCTCTCATACATGGAGCAAATATTAGTATGGACGAAGTCAAGAATATACCTGCGTCGTCTGGGTTGATCCAGTCTCTCAGACATGGTGCTGCTTTCCAGTTAAGCAGTGCATGCAACTCTCTAGCACTTGACCCTTCAACTCGGTCAGTAAATCATTTTTCTTTAAAAGCTGGAGCCCTTTCTCACTTATGTGACAGAGACGCTTGTTCCACAGCTCCAAGCCAGGTCTATCACGAACTAAGTTGATTTCTCCACCATTTATCTTTCCTTGCATCACATACAACGAGTTTTCCTTCTTACCTCGAGCCATGACCAAGTTTCCCTTGGCCAATTTCCATCTACATCCTCCAAAATAGTTTATTAACTCGACATCATCTAGCTTGCCAACCGAGATTAGGTTCAATCGCATGTCAGACACATGCCTTACATCTTTCAACACAAGTCGGCAACCGACATCCATGGTCAGGATTACATCGCCGACACCAAAAATTTTACTGGTTACCTGATATCCCATCTTCACAACTCCGAAGTCACCACTTCTGTATGATGAGAAAAAACTTTTGTGAGGAGTAACATGAAAAGATGCACCTGAGCCAAAAATCCAGGCACAGTCATCATAGGCAATATTCAAAAAATTATCTTCTCCGAGTAGAAATATCTCGACTTCAGCATTGGCAACCACCGCAGTGGTGTTCTTGTCTTCTTTCTTCTTCGAAACAATCTTATCTGACTTCACAGTGTCGTGCCGCTCATCTTTCTGTAGAGTCCAACAATTAGTCTTCTTGTGTCCGGGCTTCCCACAGTAGAAGCGCTTCAGTTCATACTTTGGCCTTGATCAACCTCTAGACTTATCACGTCTGTCATGACCCCGACTCTTGCTACGACCCCGAAAGTCAGACTTACTTTTTTTCTCAGCAACGTTAGCCTTATACGTGCAGGTTACACCTCGTTCTCTTCTCCTGGCTTCTTCATTCTGGAGACTATCAGTCACAACATCCATCTTTAGTTTTTTTCAGGAGCCGAATTGGTCAATGTCACTACCAGAGTATCCCAACTTTCTGGCAATGAACTCAGCAACAATAAAGCATGCATCTCATCATCAAACTTTATATCGGCTTTGGACACTTGATTCACAATACCTTTGTATGTGTTAAGGTGTTCAATCATACTCATGTCGTCCTTGTATTTCAGCTTCACAAGTCGGCGAACCAGGTGTGCTTTGTTCCTGGGAGTCTTCTTCTAAGTCATGGATTCCAACTTGTTCCACAACTCGTATGCATTCGTAAACTTGGGCACATGCTCAAAGAGGCTTTTGTCAATATATTTTTTGATTGTAGCTACCGCCTTAAGACTCAGAATCTCCCACTCCTTGTCGGTTTTGCAGTCGGTCCCTCATCAAGGACAATGGGCTCATACAGATCTTTGCAGTAGAGATGGTCCTCCATCATCGGTCTCCAATAAGTGAAGTTGTTCACGGTTAGCTTGAACATATCTCCGTCATGAGTTATGCCACTGGTCTTCATCTCGTCTCTTTCAGAACCCATCGAACCTAGGCTCTGATACCACTGTTGGGTCAAGAAGAACCCTCAAATTGATTGCAGAAGCGAAACGATAAAACGCAAGAGAAGAGAGATAGAGAAGAATACAGTCAATTTGTTTAACGTGGGAAAACCTTCCTCAATGTGAAGAAGTAATAACCCATGGGACATTGGTCAAAAATCAAACTTCCACTATAATAATAATGGATTACAGGAGTCAAACTTCCCCAACCTTTCACTAGAGATACAATCAAGCATTACCAAGTATGGTGATATTCAAACTTCTCTAAAGAGGTCACACCCAGACGTCTCTCTAGAGGTCTCTCAAAAGCAAAGCACAAGGCTTGCTCAAACGTTCTCTCAAAAATATCACTTGAGGCTCTCAAAAACTCTCTTTGTCTACCGCCTCCATCCTCAACTAAGGTATTTATAGTGGTAGAATAAGTTTAGGGTTTTAGAACCCTCAATAGGCCTAAGCCAGCATTAGAGGAGGAAACACAATCCAACATCATTGTCTAAGTGTTAGCTATACCAGACTTATCAAAGGATCATCGCTAGCACCTTTTTTTTTTGGTTAGTAGCTGCACAAAAATGTAGGAATCAAATTAAACTGTTGAAGTTGAATGTCATATTCACCGCTTAATTAGTGCCCTTACTTTGATGAGGATTATCCAAATTAAAAATCACGAAAGGAAAAGTAGTTAAGGAAATCATATACCAAAACTGGATAATGTATTTGCCACATATATGATTAATTGATTAATCCATATTAGGATTCAATCCACACAGAGCAGACACATGCATGATTCAGTTGGTTCGTGGACTATAATGTCTGTATTTTAGTTTGTGACATCCATTTGGAGAAGAATTGTAAAAAGAATCACAGCTAGATAAATGGTTTTGCAACAATTAATGTATACAAAAATTCAATTGATTTATGGTTCGAATCTTGATTGATTTTTAATTTTAGTATAAAATAAACTATATTAGGAAGAGAATATCTATTATGTACTCTCACGTTTTCCAGAATAATCACCTATTTCATATCAATACTAGTTTTTGGACCCGTGCGGACGCACGGGTCGTTTCGCTACGCCCCGTCACACTCCGTCTTATTTTATAAATTAATTTTAATTTTTATGTCTATTGTAACTAAAAAAATATATATATTTGTGATATTATTGATAAAATAATTTAACTTGATTAACTTTAGTGTAATAAAGAATTAAATTATTATTTTCTAATAAATATAATAAGTAAATGTTTTATGCTGATTATCGTAATAATTGAATTAAATAAAAACAGTTTAAAAATTTTAAATCTTGATTAAATTTAAATAATAAAACTATAATTTTTAATTTTTTTAAAAATGTCACCATTTTATTTTACTGCTATTTGTCGATTATTTTATATG
>PYAF01004127.1:334096-346615 GCA_007407185.1 Glycine tomentella | reverse complement strand
GAGTACACTTATGAAAAAGGGTGTGCAGTTAGCAAGTTTTAATTTGGAAATATTGAAGTGCATTTATTAAAAAGGAGGTGCAATTAGCATTTTAATGTTCAATTACCCTTTTATCCCTATTTTTGCCAAGTGTCAATCAACTGAAAAGGACAAAAACGGAATTACATATGCCTATTGCTTTCATATATGTATAGTAGATTATCATTAAGAAAAAAATACCAAAAAATTGAAGGGGGAGAGATGGAACTAGCTAGAAGGCAACAACAATAATTGATTGCATGATCGATGTGTCAGATTAAGAAATAAGGTACATGCATAAAAAATGGATGTACCAAATAAATAACGACCGAGAGTGAATAACAGGTTTTGTGCCGGGCCAGAGTGATTAAAGCAAGTACTTGACCATAAATGAATTTGAGTTGTATTATTGCAGTGAGTGGACCATGCGGTACAATTACGCTAACTGATCTATGTGTCAGCTACCATTGCAAACTTATCGATAAAGATAGCCATGTCCATTCCACAAAATGAAAATTTATTTCTTCATTTTGAATAGTCTACTGCCTTCTGTTTCCACCGAATCCAACTCACAAAATAATAATACTTAACGATAATACCATCATACTACTGGATAGTTGGTAGGATCATGTTGAAAGCTGATTTCAAATATGTAATACAACTGTATGTCCATGTCTCAAATTTAAGACCTTTGATTCAATTGGAACCATTATGCATCATTCAGTAGTGTAAATCTCTAATTTTAATTCGAAAGCAACACTAATAGCAGCACATAAAAATTGTATTTAAATTTTTGTCCATAATAAAAAGTGTTAGAGAATTTTATTTTTTTTGTTACTATGTTATAAATGTGAAGGATTTCTAATTTTATGAATGATTAATTTTTACTAAAAAATTCATCTTTAATAGAATCTCTTCTCTTTCTCTCAATCATATTATTTTGTGTCACAAAATTCTAACTGAAGAATATATTTAAGAGATTCAACCTGAATTTCATTGGAATCAATGTAATGTTAGTATTAAAGAATGTGTGCTAACATTTTTCTAATACTAATAAAGTGGGGTATGGCACGGGCACGTGTGCTAGGGACGGTTCTTCAAAACATTTTTACGAGTGGTGATAGTGACACAGCTATCATCAACTACTAGTCATTTGTAGAGAAAGTATCTTCAATTCACGACGCTTAGATAATGTGTCCCTTCAAGATAGCAACGTGAATATGAAGCCATGGGATCCATCTACCAACAACACCTAAATCCAGGAGGAAGAAGAAATTTTGAGAATGAATCAGTGAAGAGGTTAGAGGGGAAAGGGACATCAATCATCGTCCATATATGCTTCCGTCTTTTTCCACCACCCAACTTTTTTCGCATACAAACATCTTAATGGTCAGTCTTTACTTTTTGACCACAAAGGAGAGGGAAGTTGTAAGCGGTTTTCCATTGAGAAAATATAAGATGAAACTGTATTAATATTAAGACAAATACTAACTAATGTTTTTATGGTATTGTTTAAGGAATTAAAAGATTTTTTTTTTTTGTTAAAATACTTAAAATTGTATTATTCATAATTTTTTTACACTTTTATAATTTGTATAATAAATATTTTTTCTTTTAATTCTTATCCAATACCCTAAAAATACTTATCGGCAAGACCCTAATATTAAACCATAAGGACTTATACATTGATGTTTTGTTTAAGTCAAGTACTACTACGTAGCATTGAATTGGTAGTAGTAGTTGGTTGATTTTGACACTTGGTCTATTTGATCAAACAGAATACTGCAAAAGTTTCTTTCACGTATTCCCTTCCCTGCTTCCACATAAATTAAAGTCCCAATTATGGTGAGTGAATTGAGTCTTCAAAACTGTGCAAACTTTTAATGTGACCACAGTGAATAATTGAAGCATTCCATTTAATAATAATAATATTATTAGTATTATTATTTTTTCTATGCAATGGAAAGAAATAAAAACTTTTTAAAAAAAGAAAACAGAAACAGCTGTTCACAGTTTACATTGTGACCAAACCAGAGAACTAGATATTCGGTGCACGTTTGGCTATGAGCCACTGACCGTTGGATTGGTCCTTGCATAGTTCATGATACTAGCAATCTTGGAAAAATTTAATATCCAGGTGGGTACCACTTAAATTAACTATTTTTGTGCCAGAACTTGTTAGGTGATCTTGGGCATAGTTAAAGCAAGAGAATAAATAAAATGAAATACTATTAGTACACCAATTTTTTATTTTTTATTTTTTATTTTTCTAGAAAAAGTGGTATAGTGAAATCCTAGTCATTTAATGGTAAACTGAAAGAAGGAATTTGTATGGTGCAACTAGAAGCGGTGAGTGATGAAGATGAAAAGTGGTTTCCATTTAATCAAAGTGGTAGTAGGCTAGCTAGGTAGCATTTACCAATTTGCTTTGGTGCGTGGCACTGCAAAGAGCAAACAAAGTCTTGTTTTTTGGGTTGTGAAGAAGAGAAGGGATGCTTTGTTTGATGCTTGGAAAAACAAAAGGCATGAGGATGTGATGCCCCCATTTTTCTAGTTTTAGTTTTATCCAGAAGCTTTGTTTTGTGAGTTGTAACTATGTATTTGTAACCTATAAACCCACACAACTCCAACCTCCACCACCCCTCATATCCTCATTTCTCTCACTCTTTTTCCTTTTGTTTTGTCCAAGACATTGGCTTTTGGAGTTTGAGGTACATAATCTTGGAAGGATTCTCCACATTCCTCTCCACCCCTTTTGTGTCCTCCAACTTCTCTGCAAGATTTTCTCACTTTCTAGGCCCTTGTCTCAGGGTACATGCATCTGCCTCTAAATCTTTGAGCTTTTCATTCATTTCTTTAAAATCTCTCAACATGGGAATCCTTTTTCTGGATCAAGGCTTTGAATCTTGAAACAACTTTTTTTTCGATCGGCAAATGTTAGTTGTTAGTTTTTATTAGCAGGGGATTCGAACCCGCAATCTCTTTTTCCTTCATGACTAGACCAACCTTATATCTCCTTCTTGAAACACAACTTGGCTTTCAAGTTAAACCTCCCAACACTGCATCATAAACGTATGTGTCTCATTCCATCACTGTTAGTAATTAATTAGTATAATGCTTCACGTTCACCACGTTTGTCATCAATAAATATCCACACAACTCATGCAAAGATGTTACTATTGTTGTACTTTCACAATCACTATACTTGATTTCTGATTTTTCTTTTCAAACATAAATGGCTGTGATAGTTCTACACCTATCATAATGCCATTCAGGAGCATTGTGCGTGAGCTCAAGGAGATTGGAGAGGGCATTAGCAACATGTATAGAAGAGGAGGAGAAGCCAAGCATGTGCATCGCCATGGAAAATCTCACATTGCACCAGAATGTTCCTTACCACCACCACCACCACCACCATCATCATCATCATCATCATCATCATCACAGAGCCAGTGGGCTAATTTGCCACCTGAGTTGCTATTGGACATAATTCAAAGGTTGGAAGCCAGTGAAACTTCTTGGCCTGCACGTAGAGCACTTGTGGCATGTGCCTCAGTTTGTAGGTTGTGGAGAGAGATAACAAAGGATGTGATCAAGACACCAGAACAGTGTGGTTTGCTAACTTTCCCCATATCACTAAAGCAGGTAAATTTTACTCTCGTGTAATTGATGATTTGGTATCTGTGCTTTATTTGCTTCACGCTTGGAAGCACATAGTACTAATATGTTATTAATTTTGGTTATTTTTATCTGTGTTGATCCCTTTGTTCATCAGCCTGGTCCAAGAGACTCTCCAATCCAGTGTTTTATTAGGAGAGAAAGAATGACTTCAACATATTGTTTATATCTCGGTCTGAGCCCTGGTAATAGTTTTGTTAGAATTTCAGTAAAATATTGAGGTTTTTCTTTGAATATAAAATCCGTTTTTGGATGTTGAATCACCCTCCTTGAGCATCTTTATTTCTTTGTCTTTTTTTCCCTTTATTTGGTAGTTTCTTTGTTTGAGAGTTCTTTGATCATTCTGTGTTTCTAGTGAAGGATGACTTTCTAAGCTTTTATTCATGAAACCTTGTGAAGATTATAGGATTATAGGTTGGATCATCTGCTTCGGCAGGATAAATTCTTTATAATAGAAAGACTTGTTTTTTCTTTGTATTGCACTTGTACTGACAAATGATAATTCAAGGATATTTGCTATAAATGCAACTGTAGCAACCGTGATGAAAATTGGTAATATCTTTGTGTTCACATAATTTATTCTTCATTTGGAAATAGTTTTGTTAGAATTTCAGTAAAACTTGTGGTTTCTCTTTGAATCTAAAATTGGTATACGGTTGTTGAAACACCCTCTTTGAGAATCTTTTTTTATGTTTTAGGTAATTTTTCTTCCTTAAAGAGTTCCTTAATCATTCTGTTGTCTTGTTTCCGTTTCTTTTCATGAAATTTCTTTTTTGAAAGGAGAAATTCTTAATAAAGACTTTTCTCATGTTTTGTTATTGTTAAGCACTTCTATTGATGGTTGATGATTCAAGGATATTTTTATCACCGTCCTGCAGCATCGGTTAAGAAGATTCGACAATATGTTATATGGACAAAACTTAGATGCAGTTTCCTTAGGTGTTTTTGGTGTTGTTCTCCAATCAAAATTGAAGTTGCACCACAGCAACTTATGCTGACATTTAATGCAAATCTTTGTTATCTTATATTTTGATTGGAGAGCAGTACCAATAAAAAACCTTAGGAATTGCATCTAAGTTTTATCCTTCTTAAATTAACTACTATAATAATCTATTTTTGATTCGGAGATTTGTTTTAATGTTCTACTTACTTTTAGGTTCATATTCTCTTTTAATCACCTTAGAAGTGAATTACTGAATATGTTTGACTGGAATCTACTATGTTTTCTATGCTCCTGTTGCACTTCTTTTGAGACCTGTATTTTTGTATTTGCAGCTCTTTCTGGTGATATGAGCAAACTGTTACTGGCAGCAAAGAAAATTAGAAGGGCAACATGTACAGAATTTGTAATATCATTGGTTGCCGATGATTTCTCTCGGGCTTGCAACACTTACGTTGGAAAGCTGAGGTTAGTCTTACATCTCTCTGCTACTTATATTTAACTGATACACTATTCTACATTTCTACTGTTTTTACTTGATCTATAAGCAATGTACAGGTCTAATTTTCTGGGCACCAAGTTTACAATCTTGGATGGCAAGCCCCCACATGATTCTTCACTTCCACTGAATTGCAAGTTGCAGCAAAGAGTCCATCTGAAGCAGGTACTTCCTAATAAGGTTGCTGCTGCTAACTACAAAGTGGCCACAGTATCTTATGAACTCAATGTCCTCCGAACAAGAGGTCCACGGAGAATGCGATGTATGATGCACTTAATCCCCATATCTGCAATCCAAGAAGGAGGGATTGCCCCTACTCCTTTGAAGTTTACCAATTATCTTAATGATTTCGCATCTACCACCACTGAGCATGCATCTACTACCACCCCAGACTCAAAAGGAAAGAAACCAGAAGTTGTTGAGTTTGACTCAACTGGCACTGACAATACTCCAGAATCAATCCAGAGGGCAAGGGAACCGTTGGTTTTGAAAAACAAAGCTCCTAGATGGCATGAACAACTGCAATGTTGGTGCTTGAATTTCAAGGGGAGGGTTACAGTGGCCTCTGTGAAGAACTTCCAGCTTGTAGCAGCCGCTGAACCATGCCAAAATGTTTCAGCTGCAGAACAAGAAAAAGTGATACTACAATTTGGAAAAATTGGGAAGGACATATTCACCGTGGATTACCGATATCCCCTGTCAGCTTTCCAAGCCTTTGCAATATGCTTGAGCAGCTTTGACACAAAACCAGCTTGTGAATGAATGATCATGACTTCTCTATCGCCATTGTGGACAATTAGTCCTGTCATGTCACTCCTCCTTGATATAAAATGTACATATTTTAATAAGGAAGGAGAGAAACTGGACTAAACAGCCCTCATTCTAATGAGTACTTTCGTTCTGCATCACAAGTTTAATTTGTGTAGTGCTAGCAGTTAGGATCGATGTTTAATGACAACTCTACTGTAAACAAGTTCGTTAAACTTAATTTCTTCAAGCATCAATCACATGATGAGAGAATCACCTTCATAATAATTTTCTTCTAATGTAAATTAACAACATAAAATAAAAATGACAAGGTACATAAAAATAATAATAAAGTAAAAATAACATGAGACATAACAAATTACACAACGTGGATGTCATTAACACTTATTTTGTTTCTACGAGTGTATTACAGTATGCCACTACACAGCTTTTGGATTTTAGAAGGGAAGCGGTGTGTGCTTGTTCCTTCACAGAATCTCAATGTCCTCTATATCCTTGTCACAGCTGAAGTTGCAACCGTGACTGCGAGGTTTGTCATTTGATTCAAGGAAAGGGCCTCTGATGCTTCTTCCAACCATGGGCTGGTTTGTTGACTTCTCGGCCCGGTTGATGTTGAACTGAGTCCTCTGAGTTTCCAAGCCAGGAATGGGCTTATCATCGGGCTTGATGGGCTCAGCGGACTTTTGAGGAAGAGTCACTTGAACACCAGGGTCTCTTTCAGTGATAGAACCATGAAACATGAGTGAGTTATTAATACTTTGTATGTTGCTGTTGACATATGCCATTCCAACCTCTTCATCTTCTTCATTAGCGTTTTCTTCTACATCAGTGGTCACCTCATTGGTATCTTCAGGATCACTCTTGTAGCCTCGGTGTATGTGAACTGAATCCTCTTTCTTAGCTGACTCAGAACCTAAGTGCATTGTGGCTCCTCTATTGTCACCAGCCAAAGTTATGACACTAAACTGTTTGTCATCCATGTGTTGTGTCGGGTGCACAGAGGCTGTTAGTTTGTGTACAAACTTTGTGATATCATCTTTGATGCCTTTTTGTAGTGGAGGAGCCTTTTCACCACTGGATGAAGCATTTTTTTCAGGTGATATGCTTGAGCTTGACACATTCCTTGCGCCTCCTTCATCTGTGGAGCTCACAACTCTTGTGTCCTTCCCAATGGGGTTGGTTGTGGCAAGCATTATTTTTCTCTGCACGGTTTCTCGTGCTCCATGATGCTTCTTATCTACACGAAATGCCTTGGCAAATGAATCTTTAGTCTTTGTTGTGGTTGTTGATGATGATGTTGTTCCTGAGGCAGATGCCATGGTGTGTTGTTCACTTGGTTGTCCTATGGTTGTTGTGTCTTTGCCTTTTCCTCGTGCCTTGGTGGTTTCCTGCTCCAGTTTCTCCTTTTCTTCAGGTTGAAGGGACTTGCTTTTTGGTGTTGTTGATCTTTGCTCAATTCTTGTAGGCTGTGTGGACAGATTCTCAGGTTGAGAAGAGGTCTTTGGTGACTTGGGGATGGTTTTTAAAGGTGACTTTATCTTTGTTTTTTCTTCTTGTGGGACTATCATTGCCATCTTCTCTTTTTCTTCTTGAGGAGTGGTTTCTTCGGTTTTGATGTCCTTTGAGGCCAAAGGAGATGATGAATGAGTGGCTGGTTCAGTTGGGGATGAAGAGCCCACAGAAGAAACTTGTTGATCAATGTCTGCAGGATGTGTCAACATCCTCTCGGGTTGAAAAGATGTTTCTGGTGACTTGGTGATTGTTCTCAATGGTGATTCTACCTTCAGCTCATCTTCTTGTGGTTTTGGCTCAGACAAGACCATTTTTACCTTTTCTTGCTCAGAGGAAGATGATGCAGGAGGAGTGGTTTCTTCAGCAACAAGCTTTGGCACCTTCATGGCTCCATTATCTGAGGCCAAATGAGTTTTGGGGGATGAGGGTGCAATATGAACCTGAGATGGAGAGTCTGCATGAGATGACGGTTGAAGTGGTGGCTGTGGACAAAGGGGTTTTGGCTGAGGTTGAACCTTCAATGGGGACTCAATGCTCTCTGAAGTTGATGGTGGATGTGTTGGATGGGGCGGTGACTCTTTTTGAGGTTCAGCTCTTGGGGCTTCCTCAGTTTTGGTAGGACTAAGAGGAGATAACTCTGAATGGGCTATCACAGAAGGCTTAGATGGTCTATGAATAGGCACACTTGTGTCTGAGTGGGGAGGGGATTTTGGTCTTTCTCTTGTACGACGAGCGAATGATTCAGATGGTACTAATAGCCATGGGATCCTAAAACGAAATGACTTGCTTCTTTGTGCCATGGGTGGTTAATGATATTTGATTACCAGAAGGTTGAATGCAATGTTGCATGTTGCAATGGTAGGACTCTTAAATATACATAATTTGAGTGTTTATACCTTGGAAGTATAATGGGGCATTCTGTAGACTTGAGCTATCAAATTCTTATTGCTTCTTTTGGAACATTTCACATGATTCCCCTTGAGAAAGCTCTCCTTTGTGCCTTTCCATAACTAATTATTGTTCTAATCAAACGTTTGCCACCCGTTCAAATAACAAATATTGTCACCATTAGAGGAAAGAAATTTCTCTTGCCTCTTACAAAAGGAATTCCAGTATATGCTTTACCTTGATATAGTTTAAGGAGTTCTTGGTTTTAGTCATTCATTCACTTATTAGGAACTAGTTTCATGGTTCAGCAATTCCACGTAAAAGCAGCCAAAAAGTGCCTTTCTTCATATCTTCCTTTAAGAAAATAATTCAGTAACAAGATAATCATAACACAACTCGCGAGGTAAACGATGCTAGCAAGCTTTTCTTTTGCCTTCAAGGCACAGCCAATGAGATGCCAACCGTGTGGTAGACACTTTTTTAGATAAACTAGATTTTAAAATCGTAATAATCTTCATCAATCCTACTTTGATTCTAATTTTAAAATTCTAACATCATATGAGGGCAGTCACCAAAAAAAATAAATCATATGAAGGCACATACACAATTTTAAAAGCCATATCTATTTAATTTATTCTTACTTAATAATAAATATTCATTATTAATAATAAAAATATCTATTATTCACTTTATTTATAAAATTTATTTAAAATTAAAATGCCCATATACTGCACAGTTGACTCACTACTAGTAAGTAAAAATTTGACATGGCATGCAATTTAACAAATACTCCTAGTCCTACCACAAATGATGCTGAACATAGTCATTATTATAGCTTGCAATCCATAGACTGATATACAGGTTAGAAAATGTTTTCAGACACTCTAAATGCAACTGATCCATACAAGGATTGAGGGTAAAATCTAAAGAAATCAAACGAAAGTGCAAACACCAAAAAAATATTGTATACATGAAAAAGAAAATGCCATGAAGATGCCACAAAAGATATTTGTATATACAGATGACTAAAGTTCAAAATAAGAGATGTAAATCAATAATCTGAGCACTGGTAAAGTAGTAACAATGGAAAAATTCATAAACACAGTACAACTGAAAAACTGACAAGTGTAAACTCATCCTTATTTGTTACATGGTATGATAAATCCAGCAGACCATGCTTCCTTAATAAGGCAGCGCATTTGTTGGTCACTTGGCAGAGAAAGACTAAATGGCCCTACTCATCTCAAACTCGGTGCTCTTGAGACAGGTTTTGAAAGTTTAAACTTAACCCTTGATGCATCAAAACCCTGTGCTTCCATGATCTGACATATTCTTTGTGCATCCTTCTGAAACCCACCATGAATAAGGCCACTTAAAATTCTGTCAAACTCAGCTGGACCTAATTCATCCTTCCTAGCTTCCAGAACGCCTAGACTTTGAAGGGCCTTTTTCTCATTTCCAGCCCTCGCATACATATCACAAAGACTCACTTGAAGCTTAAAGGGAGGAGCCTCGCCCAGCAGAGCTATTTTTCCTAGAAGCTGCTCCACCTCGTCAACAAGCTGCAACTTACCCAACCAGTCCACAAGAACAGAATAAGTGGCAACCCCAGGCTCAAACCCATCCTTCTCTAACTCTAATAGAAGATCTAAAGCATTGTCCAAGTAGTTTTTCTTCTCATAAGCTGAAATCATGCTAGCGGTGCACCTATCATCAGGCTTATGCCCAGATTTTATCATGTAGTCAAAATGGCTTCTTGCCTGATCAGGGTTACAAGGAACAGCAAGTGCATGTGCCTCAATAAGCAGGGTGGATGTCTCCATATCCATACTCTGCTGGATTCCTGCAAATTGCATAGTGTTTGAAATTCGTTCAGCTCCTACAGCATCACCCAGTTGAGAAAAAGAACGGAGCAATGCCATGTATATGTCCTTTGTGATTGGGATATGTCTATCATCCATGTCCCTCATCAATTTCTCGCCCAACTTAGGCTGGCCATTATTCACAAAGGCCGTGATCATTGATTTGTAGACATGTGTGTCTGGTTGGAAGCCCAAGCTCGTCAAGACTTCAAATGCTTCTTTTGCATGGGCAAGATCACCTCTCCTGCAGTACATGAGGACCAAAGTACTGGCTATTGAAGCATCTACTTGTAGACCATTTTCATTCAGCTTCTTTAACATTCTCTCAACATCATCAAACCGGTTCTCTTTAGCATAGGTATCAATAAGCCTAGAGTAGTCAGATACATTTGTTTGGAAAGAATCTTCAGTCAATACCATTTCGGCCACCTATAAGCAAAGGATTCGACAAACATTAAACCCAAAATCCAAATAACTAACTATTTTCATCCCATATTGAATGTCAGTAATTCACTTCAAAATAAGTTCCTACAATTTTCACGAGTAGCATATGAAATTATATTCTTTGGATATAAGCACATAACCATAAAATAACAAAACAAGTAATCCACAATAGCTTCGAATGAAATCAAACCATTGCCATACATACCTTCAAGTACAAACCAGGATTCTGCTCTTTTAATTTGTCGAGCAAATTCATCCATTCCACCCTGCTAGGTTGCACAAGCTCCACCCACTCAGCCAACAGGCTTTGCAAACCATCATCATCATCCTCCTCCTTCGACAACAGAATCTTCGTGTTAACAATGTTCGCTTTCCCAGTGATCGGTTTTGGCTCCTGCGGCCAAAACACCTGCTCTGCCTCATGGATCCTATCGGCTACTTGTGCCCACTTGGGATCCGAGAGATCGAGCCCATAAATCTTGTACCTTATCTTCCCTCTCCTCTTGGGAAGTCCAACAACAACCTTCTCCTTCTTAGGAACATCAATTGCATTGCCGTCACTTTGTGTCTCTTTTCTCAATCTCTCCAAACCCTCATAGAATTCATGCTCCTCCATCTTCTCACGCGCCCACTTAAACCTAAGTTCCCTGAGCAAATCGCCGCGAATGCCGACTTCTCCAGCGAATCTGCACATCTCCTTGACTTCTTCACACTGCAAGAAGCCCTTCATTTTCTCTTTTTTTCTCTCCTTGTTCATGTCCTCCAGCACCAAATTGCTCACCTCCCACACCGTTCTCCACAAATCCTCGCTGAAATCAGCCGAACGAAACGACGACGTCGTTTCATTGCCGCCCTTTTCCATTTCAGAAACGAGCCTCTCGACGATGGCGACGAGCATGCCGTCGACAGTGGGCTTGTCGGAGTCAGGGTACGCTTCCTTGACCTTCTTACGCATTATCCACACGAATCGGGAGAGGAACTCGTTCGCGGTTTCATCGTCGTCGGCATCGTTTTGCGGAGAGAGGTGTTTAGGGTCGATGAGGGCGTTGGTGGGTTGGGGGGAATGGAGGGTGGTGGTGGAGAACGGCGCGTGGTGGAAGAGGGAGGAAGAGGGGCGTGAAGAAGGGAAGGTGGTGGAAGGAGATCGTAGGATTGCATTGAGTCTCTTGAAAGTGTGTCTTGAAGTGGAAGCTAGGGCTCTCCAGCTCATGGTGTGTGAGAATTAGGGTTTTAGGTTCATGGAAGGTTTTCTCACACTGAGACAGTGAGACTTACTCCCCCAACAAGACGGAGGAGAAGGAAATGAAAGTCTGAAACTAATAAGCCCAAGGTCGTGGGAAAGTGCTAAGCCCAACCAATATGGTGTTGAAGTTGAGTAAATCTATGTACTCTTGCTCTTCACAAGATTTTGTAGATGTGAGATTATTGTGGTAGTTAATACTTAATAGTCTCACGAGCACATTGGGCATTGTTGGAATATTTTGGAATCCCACCAAAAATGTCAAATGTTCTCATTATAGTTATTAAAAAGTAATATTATTAACATATCTTATTTAATAAGAATTAATTTTATTTCGCAAGTGATTAATTATTGTAAAATTATTGAAATATTTTAAGTAGTTAATTTTGTCTTATCAATGTGATCTAATTCAATTTGTGCATTACATGTGAGTTTTTATAAACTTCTTAATATATGTCTTTGATTTTATATAAAATAAAAGAAGTTAACTTTCTTTGAAGTTGCTAATATTATTCACCAAAAAAGTATATGTGGTTAATATTAACCACATCGGTAATTATATATAATTATTTATTTTTAACCACTTATGAATTAATATTAATTATATTTACATATATAATTAGTCATATATCTAAGTGAATGTTGAACGGATGTTTTTTTAGGTTTAAAT
>PYAF01004127.1:316803-333996 GCA_007407185.1 Glycine tomentella | reverse complement strand
GAAAAATACAAATTTACAGGATTCGATTAAAAAAAACTTACATAAATATTATAAGAACCAAAATTTAAAAAAAAATGCAAACACATAGACTAAATTCATAGCCTTTTTTCTAAATATACGACAATTATTACTTTATTACTAATTGTATGACAAAAATAATCATAATACAATACTATTTTTTTACTGCAATAAGATACTATTATCAATGACATATTTATAATTTTATATAATTATATTTATTTATTTTAACTATTCATAAATCAAAAATAATTATATTTTTATATACACTTAATCATGTATTCAGGTGAACGTTGTATACAAATTTTTGTGTACAGTATTATTTTCCTCGGCATTAAATTTTGTTACTATTTTATCTTTGTTTTTAGAAATACTCATTTAACTTGATTATTAGGTTGAAACTTGAAATTGGAAGTCATTGTTGATGTTTGAACTTTTAAGGTAGGATTAATCCCAGGTCTAATTGAAGTGTAAGAAAATCTATTGGGTTTATGTTGATTATGTAATTGCAAGTGGATTGAAACTAAATAAAATTAACATTTCATTATTTTGCTATTAGAATGTCGGAAAATAAATGAATAGGTTTTATTTCATAATCCTAAATTAAAGTGCAACAAAAAGGGAGATAATTACATAGAAAATTAACAGTGTAAATTTCTTTTATATTACTATCAAATTATCGATTATCATGTTTGGTAAGATTATTAATTTTTGTGTAAAGAAATTTACTCCATAAATTTATACTCCGGCGAAAATTAGGAGTACTAAAAATAAAAATCTTCATTTTTTCCATAATTTTAAATATGATCTTATGACAATAAAATGTTATTTTATTAGATATTTGCAATGAAGTTTTTAAACTATTATTAGATGCAAAAAAAAATTGGTTTTATCAATAAATATTTAAATTTTTTAAAATATATGAATAAAGTACTTTAGAGAGAAATACGAATAAAGTTAAGGATAACACAAAATGGTTTTCTCATTTGTCTCTCTTTCACTTTCTTGTATTCCCTTTTTTTCACAATGATGTATTTTATATCATGCTTACTCGTCATCTCCTTCCATGTAAAGTTATACTATAAATCTTTGCGAGAGTTCTATATTTATAAGGGGAGTTACTGTTCCTTGTACGTAGAAGCTGCGTTCCTTATGAATTAAATGTTCTTTAATAATTCTAAAGACTTTGTTTGAAAAAGGAATTTTAGAGGGAAATAGAGGGAAATGAAAGATTTAGATGGTGACATCTTCTTATTTAAAAGTTTTAGTTTATGAGGAAAAGAATTTGAGGATTTTTAAAACTCCTTTAAAATCTTCCAAAGTCTAGAAATTGTTGTTCTCCCAATTTGTAAAAATATCTTATTAACTCTCTATTTCCCTCTCTTAATATATTTTTAACTCTCAAATAAGGAAAAAAGAATTTCCCTCATTTTCCTCCATTTTCTTCCCCTCTCTTCCCCGTGAATCTCTTTCATTTCCTTCCCTACCTAACTCCTAAACAAAGCCTAAGAGTATATTTGGATGGAGTATTTTAAAATTTCAGGAAATTTAAAATTCAGGAAAATTAAAATGCATCAATTAAAAAAAATTATTTTCAAAATTATGTGTTTGGATAAAGAAAATAAATTTATTCATTTTCAAAATTTTGTGTTTGGATAAAGAAATTGAATTTCTTCGTTTTTAAAATTTTGAACCTCACGGAAAAGCGAGTGAGGTGGGTGCCGTGAGAGTAGCGGAGGTCAGAGTACTCGTCCGAGTTTGAGACAGCAAAAAGTGGTGCGGTCATAACTTCTAGAGAAGAAGAGAATTTCAATTTCTCACCTTTTAGAAGGAAATTCAAATTCCACATTTTTAATTATTTAAAATTCTGTTTTAAAATTCCAAAAATTTAAATTTCTCATATAAAAATATCTAAACAATAAATTTTAAATTAAAGAATTTCAAATTTCCTGATAATTTTTTTTTTCAATTAAATAAAATTTTCTATCCAAATTCACTACACCCAGAGCAAGCAAACAGGATACAAAGATCACTAAGGATGATAAGGCATAGGCCCTCTGACTCAATGCCCGGGTGAACATGCGTTGGTGCAACTCGATTCTCAATTCTGGTTCGTTATGTAAGTTAAGGTACCATGTTGAAGTTAGTTTAATATAAGTGGCTACATATATATACTATATAACCAATTATTATATCCACTGATTTGCAGCATATCTTATTGACTATGTGATATATACTTCTACTACATGATACATGCATCTTTATGAGGAGTTCTTGATAGGAATATGTGACGAATCATAGATGCTTCATCATATCATTTGTGAATGAATTCATACGGAATATTAGAGCTACATATCTTTAAGGAATAGAACGAGGACATGAAACATGAAAATATTTTGCAAAAACTAGGAAAAATTATGTAGAGACCCCCATAGTTCAACAAGACATAAACTGCAGTAAAAATTATTTAAACTTATATACAAATAATCTAAATCCCATCGCAAACTTCATCCACTAAACAAGAAATAACAATTCAAAAGGCACAATGTTTAAAAACCAAAGGGGAAAACGTGCTATACCTTCTGTATTATATGTATTTTACCCCACGTTAAAGCACTTTTTTTTAGTTTGTTAATTAGTCCATCTGATAAGATTACCAAAGATTGCTCAGCCCTTTCAAGGGAATGAATGTTGGTCCACCACTTCTATTTACTGATTTTACCAATGATATGCGTCTAGAATATAATGTTTTTCAAGTTAAAATAATCATAGAATCAATCATAATTTGATAATAAAGGTCTTTTAATTATAGTAATTCTGATCATTATATCATCAATCATAATATTACTAATTTATGTAAAATTTATAGCAGGAAATCAAGAAAAGAAGTAAAAGAAAGAAAGATCAAGAAGTCAATCTTCTCTGGATTCTCACAAGAATAACGCGATATATCGAGTCAGTCGCAGAAAATAAAGTTAAGACAATCTTCTATGTGATCTCGCTCAATCAGCGCTAAAATCCACGTGAATCGCGTTAGCGACATAGGATTTCAGGATCTTAAATTATATTGCACGAAATTAGAAGATATGAGGGATTTTTAGAGTCTAACTATAAAAATGGACATCTACACTAAGAAATACAGTAGAACGCATAGGAGGAAGCTTAAGGAATAATTGAAGTTAGGTCAAGAAGATTAAATCAAGATTAAAGGGATTTTCTTCTTCTTATTCCTTGAGATTCTTGGCCCAGTTTATCTTATTTTATGTTATTAAGGTTAGACATTAATATGTCTAGCTAACTTCCCTTATTGCGGTTAGAGTCAGAACCAATATGAACTCTTATGTAATTGGATTGATATTAATATAAATTGTGACAATTGTTTTATTTTACTTTGTTTTTGAATGAATTATTCCTTATTAAACTTGATCATTCTAGTGAGGTTCTAAGGGTTAGGATTTACAATAGAAATGTGGGGAGCTCTAATTTCTGAAAGCAGTAAAATAAGAGTTTTTTACATTACCTAGGGATATGGATGTATGATTACATAGCAATAGATGTATTAGCTTAATGCTTAATTTAATAGGGAATCACTAAGAAATTAGGATTTCTAATTGGGTTAAAGAGATAAATTACTAAGAAATTAAGATTTAAATAATTTATGTAAAAATACATTCTCTGAGCAATTAGAATAATTGAAATTAGTAACTAATTCAAATATAAAAGGTAGGGATTAAAGGTGAATGTGCTCTGAACACAATTCTTCCTCATCACTGCGTAACTCTTAATTAATATTGCTTTTGAATTTTTATTAATTTTTAATTCAATTATTAAATTTTCTCAATTCCAAAATACAATCATATTCTCTTTAAAACATATTATTTGTCATTTCAATTTTAAGATAACAAGTTGCGATAAAATTAGTGCATCAATCCTCGTGGAGACGATACTCACTTATCACTTTATTACTTGAAACGATCGGTGTACTTGCTGAACGCGTAACAACCAACAAATAGACTTTCATCCTAAATTGCTAATATGGATGGAGGAATACAAAAAATGCAATAAAATGAGTAAAAAGCAAAACTCAAAAGGGTTATTTACTGAATTTACATCAAAACAAAACAAATTCCTACATCAGCACACCTAAAACCTATTCCACTCTTCTGAGCTGGGGCTGTTTCTATCCTATCAATTAGGGTCCTAACAAAATAAAATAAATATGTTTGTTATTAAGTCATAAATCACCTTCTATAACTCAAAAAATTAGCACACAGTATTGTAAGGTTTCTTTCTATTCACATGTGTATGAGAACGATCTATTTAAAAGAATTTGTGTTTGATTCTCACCTTGTGTAAAATTCTATTGGGTCAGCTGCAGCGAATGTGTTGGGGGGAAACCCTTGATCTCTAAACCAGGAAAAAAAAATAACCTTTTATGGGCACTGGGAAGTAATATAGTTCAAACAAAGCAACTGAAGGAAAAAAGGGTATTCAAAACACGCATAACAAACTGTATTGAAACAGATAACAAACTGAATGTGTACTTGTTGATACGTTCTTAAAACATAAAACTTTTCTTCCATAATGTAAAGATTTCACGTTTATCCACACAAAGATTGACCTCTATTAGTCAACGACTTTGGCAAATAGAATAATAATATTAAAATATTAGTAATCTAAGATAATGAGAAGATAAGTGAAAAATGTGTGTTTCAACTTGCAGCCTAGGACCGAATTTATAGCATGTAGTAGAAAATAAATTTGAAATCACCACTCACATTATCTTATCTTTTAAGCCATTTAAAATATCATTTATTGTTATGTTATGTTGCTAACCATTTAGCAATTTGAAGTTGAAATAATAATTGACCAAGTCCAACTTATAAGTAATAGCCTCTTTCAAACTCAATTCCAAACATGAGATCCTCAAAGTTGTTTCCCTTCTTTCACCAAATATTTTAAATTATTTATATTATTTATATTTTTAGTGCTAGCAAAAATATAATAATATTTCACTTAGAAAATTAATCAATCATTTGATCATATTAAATTATCTAATTTAATAAATCATCAAATATTAAAATAATTTTTCATAACTGCCAAAAATGTACTTTGAAGATTAAAAGTGAAATATTTCTTCACTAAAGAGACTAAAATAAGATAAGAAAAATTAAAAGACTAAAGTTAAATTTAATTTTGTTTTTTTTGAAAAATCAAAAACATATTATATCCTAGTTCTTTAGACAATAATACACCATATTATATAAGGAACAACAGTGTGAGATCCAGAATTTTTTTTTTTGGCCAAAGAATAGTTTATAATACTTTCACTAAAAAAATATGATAAACTTTTACAAAAGACATAATTTCATACCTAAATTTCTAAAATTATAATTATCCTCATTTATTTCATATTAGGTATTAGTGAAATTATAAAAATTGTGAATGGTTAAAATTAAAAAGGTGTCAATGTAAAATTGGTGTCAATGTATTTTTTCTGTGGGTAAAATTAATACTAATTTATTTATCATTTATAACTTTTTATTTTCATTTTTTAATATAATTATTTGATCGAAATAATACTTATTTTTTATGGGACAAAAAATAAAATAATTAAAAATTACTTTGTGAGGATAATTACTCCCATTGCCATCCGCCACTGCTTACAATGTATATAGAACTAAACATGATAGTCTTCCAAATATGTTTGGGAAATATTATTTCTCTCCAATTCAGTTATTTTTATGGGAAAAAAAGTTGGGACATTAACTGAAATTTAGTATGCAGGGCCATCCATTTAAGGAGATAAGACTTTGTTATTATAAAAATTAAAAGTTGTAAATTACGTACCTGAAAAATAAAACTTTCAAAATATAGTGATTTACTTGAAATGATTTCTGTAATTCCAGCCCGAACAGAGATATTTGATGAGGAAGTCCTATCATAGTTGGGAAATCTTTTTTGTTTTTGTTTCATTCGTATTCTTTGTAAAGTTCCTTGTAATTTATTTTACATCTATTTCTCTTTTTTTTTTTTAAATTTCATTACTTTTGAATTTTTGACGGTTTCATACTAAAAAAAGGAAGGGTATGATTCCTAAATAATATGAACAAGTAAGAAATAAGAAAAATGCAACTTTAGTATTTTTGGCGTTTACCAATGTTTTTACGATAAGAACAACTTAATCGTTGGTTCTTGGCACAACATCTTAAACTCAAGATGTCAAAATATGAAGATCTAGTACTAGAGCATTTTCACTGTGTAGATCATTTTTTTTTTTTTTGAAAGAACCCTAGAAGACTATACAAAGGAGAAAGGCGGTGACAACAAAAGAGGAAGAAGAAGCAGGGGAGGGGACGAAAGAGAAGCAAAGCGATTTCGGAGAAAATGAAAAAAAGTTGAAGAAAAATGGAAGCAATGTGTGGGTTGGAAAACAAAGATAATTTTAATTATTTTTAATGTTAGTTATTTAATAATTCAAATATTTATTATTAATTACTTAAATTTAATTTAAAAACAATTAATAAAAAAGTAAAATTCATTATAAGATCACAAAAGTAGTTTAAGATTTTAAGTTAAAATTTGTTATTAAAACAAAATTCTTAATATACATGTGACATCGTGGAACTCCCAGACAAAAGTAATTTAAATTCTCAACATAAAATTCATTTAATGATGTTAGGTCTAAGCACTTAAGACATTGTTTAATTAAAGATCCACAAAAGTAGTTTAAGATTTTAAGTTAAAATTTGTTATTAAAACAAAATTCTTAATATACATGTGACATCGTGGAACTCCCAGACAAAAGTAATTTAAATTCTCAACATAAAATTCATCTAATGATGTTAGGTCTAAGCACTTAAGACATTGTTTAATTAACTTTCATTCTACTAGTCAATGGCATATCTAGTTCGTAATATTTCACGTTTTGACCAAAGACAACTTTAAGGAATTGTTTATACTATCTCTAGAATGTGGAAATGATGCAACGACAACAATGTCTAATGAGTTAAAGAAAATGAAAATAGAATTTGCCTGGCAGATGCGCCAAACGAGTAAAGACGAAGACTGGGTCAACTGGGCGAAGCTTTATTCTGATTTCTGTGGAAGAAAATGATTGATCATTGGGATCAGTAAACGACGATCAACAGCATTTTCAGCAAACGTATGAGAACTTTGCCTTATGTATAGATAATAATTGTTGTAATTTTTTTTGTAGAATCACGGGTTTTGGGAATACAGTTGAAGTATCTTATTATTATATTGTTAAGCTCAACCTGTGAGGCATCGATTATAACTATTGGATATGTTAATTAAGCCGCGTGATAAAAATGCTTTTAATTACCTTTTAGTTTATATAATTATAATATTCTTTTCTTTTAATCCTTATAGTTTAAAACATTTTATTTTAGTTCTTATAGTTATAATGTTTAATCCTTTTGATTTTTATTGTCTGAATTTATTTAATGTGATTACATTTGATTATAAAACTGAAATAATGGTGTAAAATCACTAAAAAGAGATTTTTACGATTTTTAACCGCAATAAATGAAAAATAGGGCTCTATTGTGATGATTTGCATACCAGCCGAACAAGCTAAGAGTTTTAGATCATCTTTAATTATAGATTTTAAATTGAGATTTTAGATAATTTTTTTATTAAATTTTATAGTTTATATAGAATTAAATATCTCTTTTATTTTTTTTTTCAGTTGTATATCTTATTTTGAGATCTTAAGAAAAAAAATGAAGAAAGTTTATCTTTTCTAAACAACATGCAAATACTTAAGAATTTTTCTAAAAATTCATTGATCATATCTTGAAGATCTTTCCTTAAGATTACAACGCCTTTTATTTTGGTAGTTTCACTTTGTCATTTTCATGAGAGAAAAAATACAAAGACTATTGTAACATTTTTAAAATTGAGAAACAAAGATGAGAATTTTATGATATTTTGAGGGAAAATATTAAAAAAAGTATTTTTATTTTGTAAAACGGTTTTAATTAAATTGACTACATTAATTTATGTTTGAGAAATAAGAATTAAATATAGTATGTATTTCGAAAATGTACTTAAATAAACTACCAATTAAAAATAATAGAAAAATATTATTTTATTCGTAAGACCTGTTTGTCAAAAATATCATTGTTATATGAAATTAAAAAAAATGGTTTTGTTGTTAAATTGTTATTTTATAATATTTATATTTTTATACTTGAATATTACATATTAAACAAATTTTATATGTATAATTTATCATTAATATAGTTTTTAATTTCAGTCTTAAATACAAACGTTAGAATTTAAAATTATAGTTTCATGTTTTTATTTTCTATATATTTAGATTTTGAGCTTTCAAGGATTATATTAAATTTTAATTAATTCGAATTGAATAGAATATAGTCACTTTGCATAGATATTTCTAGCTCCTAAAACATTTTTTATTTATTTGAAAGATACTTATACTCCAAACCTTAATTAATTAAAGAAATTGAATTTCTATTCGCTTAAACTTGAAAATATCTTAAATTTTACATAACAAAATATAACATTTATGATTTGAATTAACTTCAAGTTGACACGATTAAAATTATATATATATATATATATATATATATATTATAATTCCATTTTTTATATCTAAACGATTAAACGGATTCTTGTTGATGGTGGTCTTTATTAAATAACTTGATAATTGAAGAAATTTTTTATAGATATCAAAAAAATGAGTTCGTAATTAAATGAATTAGCAAAAACGCACAATAAATATTAAACACTTATTCTCCTCCATACCAAAAAAACACTTATGTACCTAACATGTTATAGTTGTAATTGATATTCTAGGTATTACAATAACATTGCATTTTTTTTAAAGGTGACACTATTTTGAATTCATTACATTTAACATCTGTAGGTATAAAGTATGTGCATTTGTGGATTTTTATTTTTAATAAAGGAACAATATGTGACACGAGCAAAAGCCTTTTAAATTGAGAAATGCTAGAAAGCGTGTTGAAAAGAACGTATTAAAAATTGCCCATTTTCTTTTTTCCAATATTGAATTTATAGAAATCGAATACCCGTGATCTTAAGATATAGATAATTAAACATAGATTTTATCAACAACAAAAAAATAGATACAGATAATTTATTTGTTTGTCAGATTATATATCCATCATCGTCAACCAAGGACCATGGGCATCAAATAACAGAACAGAGGCCCTTTCTAGGTTTCAGTTCGGCTGTGGGGGGTTCATCCATTTGGCGGGGGGAAAAGGTTTGTGGAGGTGAGAACAATTAATTTTAAGTGGTTTGATAGCTTGGTGAGATGGAAGGTAAATGAGGGAGAAAAAAATTAAGTTTTAGTGTGATTCGTGGCTGGGGGTTGAGTGCCTAGCTATCTCACATGCTAGGCTTTTTTTACATTCAGAGCAAAAGGAGGAATGTGTAAAAAATATGAGGAGTGGATTTGGAATTGTTGTTGAAGAAGGAGGTGGATTGCTTGGGAACTCGATCTGATGGAAAATCTTAAAACCATTTACTAGCAAATGTAAATATGCTAAAAATGATAGGGATATATAGAGGCCGTGGGAGATCGAGTCTAATGGAAGTTATAGTGAGTTTGGCCTACAAAGCACTCCAAGAACACTTCACTATGCTTCACAATCCCAAGATAAGTTTTCTTTTATTTGGGATCTAAAGGTGCCTACCAAGATAATTTATCTTGTTTGGAGGGCTTTTCAAAATAAGCTTCCAACAATGGATAACCTCTTCAAGAGAGGTATAATTGATGATGATCATCAAGAGTTACTAAGCCCACTTTGCCAAATGGAAGTTGAAACATGCTCACATATTTTCTTCACATGTCCAAAGGTTGATTTGATTTGGAAACATTATTATGGTTGGCTAAAAGTAGCAACGGTTAATTCTTCCGAGGGATATAGAGGATCATATGTGTCAACATGTCGTCTACATCAAACATAAAGAAGAGAAATCAAGGTGGTATGTTGTATGGTACGTGTGCTATCGTTGGTGTATTTGGAATAGAAGAAATGCATTCCTTTTCAGAAATAGATACTTTGATGTGGGATCAATGATTAGTTGTGTGGAGTTTCTTGCATGGTCATGGATGCAAAGCAAAATCAAAGATTTCAATTATTCCTTTCTCTTGTGGTCATTATTAGATCATTCGACCTGTGTAACACTGATGCCTCGATATAGTGATGATACTATGCTGATGAAATGTTAATGGAATGTGTTGGTTGCGGGAAAGGCACTTGGGTCGTATGCACTATGCAGGGAAAGGGACCTTTGGGTACTGGAATTTTTATAGTTGTGAATTGTGATAGGAGACTATGCATGTGCATCACATAAATTTAATATACAATGTTATATAGGAGACCATATTTATTGTTTCCATTTTTTGTATTCAAAGGGTGCACGTACTTATACGTCTTTCTGTGATAAATACTTAATAACCTCTGGCATTATTCAGGATGTGTAAGAAAAACTTTGTATTCAGGTATGGTACCCTGGTACCATATTATAATATAATATATATTTTTACTGATAAAAACAAAGCCCGACCCCAACATATAACGAGAAGAAATCGACAAAAAGTCCATAGAGAAATTAATAATTGATAATGTAAGACAAAATACAAAGTTTTTAACAAATCACAAAATCATACAACTAAAAATAATACTCCCTTCGTCCAAAATAATAATTATCATAAATTGTTTTACACAGAACAATAAAAAATATTAAATAAATAAAAGAGAATAATAATTTTATAAAATTAATCTTATATTATTCTTAATTTGTTTATAATTTTTATTATTCACCATTAATATTATAAGAGATATGAATAAAAATGAATAATCAATATTACATTAAAAAATTAAATTACAATTATTTTAAAATAATACAATTATAATAAGATAAAGAGATTACGACTTTGTAATGGTATTCATCAAATCGTAATGCTATTTACAATTCTAGAAATTCACGATTCGTGAAATTTTGTGAAAGATTAACACCATTAATAATTATTCGTTAGACATTGATGCCCATTAGCCATCATTCAGAACTGAGTAGTATATTTCTAAGCATATTGGTCTTTTATTTTTTTTTTAATGTTATTAGTTATTTTTTAATTAAAGAGGATTTTTATTTTTTAAAAAGTTAAATATATATATATATATATTCTTTAAAAAAAATTAAATATATTATTTATCTTTATAATCATCACACAAAGATATTAAAACAAAATATACAATTGAATTAATCTATTTTAATTAAATCGTATTTTTTCTTATAACCAACCAAAAAAAACTTTTTTGTGAGTATTTATATTGTTACTTTGCAAAAAATAAAGTTGTAACAATGACATAGGAAACTAACAGGAAAGAATAAGCTACCACCAATTGGTGGCTATATATAATTAGTAAAGCCGCAAATGAAGGATTTGCAAAAGAAACATCGCAAGATGGTTGATGCTAAATAGTTGAAATCCCTACCATTAGGCAACATAACACATGTGAATCCTATTTTAAATTTGAAGGTGAGAGTCAAATATAAGGGATTTTGCACTATATATAAGCACCTAATTATAACCAAACATAAGTTTCACTTCACTATTGCAACCTTGAGGTTAAATTACAAGTTGTGAACGTGTTTATTGAATTCTTGATTCTCTTAGGAAGCAATAAGGACATGGCAAAGATATCATTAGCTTTGGTATTTGCATTGATGGTGACTGTACCATTTCATTCAGTTTTGTGTCAGGATGATTCATGGGAAAGTATAATAGACCAAGCAAAAGATGAAGCAAGCAAAGCAGGTCTCTCTCAAGATACAATATTCGGGGCTGAGAAGGCTATAACAGATGGTTCTGCCGAAAAGGTTGCTGAGGATGCCTTGGGAGAAGGATCTTTGGAAGATTGGGTTAAACAAGCCAAGTAAGACCATATGCCCCGCTCTTCTCTCCTTTTACATTTCACAACCATGCACAATCAAGTTTCTCATGACAATTACATGCTTTATTTAACTTATTTTAAAAATAATTGTTTGTCCAAAAAATTGCTATTACATTATCCATAAAGTGTCTTTTTATAAGGAAAAAAAACTTGGATGCAATTCCTTTTATGCTACTTCCTCTGCTTTCTAATCACAATTGGAGTTTTCACTTCATTAATCTGATCTAAATAATAAAGGATTTTACATTAAAGAATTATGAAGATCACATAGGTGAAACTCTAATTCTAGTTGAAAAACAACACAAACCACTCATGAGGAATTTAGCTATGTTTGGATTACCATTGGAGGATGCCAAACGTACTTTTGGAGAAGGAACACTCTAGTGTATTTTTTTTTTCTCACAACATATTTTTTAGGGTCCAAACGATACTCTAAACATGTTCTTTAGTCCTTCTATAGAACATTGTTATCTCAAATAAAAACATTCATGAATGATAACGAATTAATGCCATTAGTTTTATATTTTAAAAACTAACTTGATAGCACTATTAGTTTTATAAGAAAATTGTGATGTTAAAAAATAATTTAAAATAGCTGTAAATTTTTTTAAAAAAGTAATGTGACATTGATATGTTTTTAGATGATTAAAATACATAATTACTAAAAATTTAATTGTGATTGTTGTTGTCACAAATCAGAGATATGACCAAAGATGAAAGTTCACCCTCTGGGGCACCAGAAGATTTACCCGATGATGAAGAAGAGGACAATCTTCCAGAGGCACCAGAATTGGCACCAAAAAATGCACCATCAAAGGCACCCATAGGAGCACCAACAGATGCACCATCAAAGGCACCCATAGGAGCACCAACAGATGCACCATCAGAGGCACCATCTGCCGCACCCCAAGCACAAACTCCCTCTGCAACAACATTATAAGCAAGAGATATAGATTTGGTTTCAAGATGCATAGACTAAATATGTGTAGGTTAAGCCAATAAATAATTTTACATAAATACTTTACATTATATAATTGAGAACGAGCCTGATAAAGTTGTGTATTTGTTAGATTATATGTTCGAATATGAAAATATTTTTTTTGTATATATAAAAATAAGACTGCGTACAATATCCTTCTTTTTTTCCTTATATGTGAAGAACATATGGACAATGTAATATTTAGTTTTATTTTTTTTACTTTACATTATATAATTATTTAAACATTTTTGACACGTAATTATGTTATATTTAAAATTATAAGTTGTCAATTGATTATTGGCTTAATTTACACAATTTGTGTGATGAAAGTATGTACAAGAAAGAATCTCTCTCCCAAAGACAAGAAATAGGAGCAAAGAAATGTCACCCCCGGTGGCACAGGATAAAAAGATCACGCTCTAGCTGTATTAATATAAAAAAGTATTACATTTACAATTTACACATTTTTGGAGGGTAAAATCCATGTTCAGGATGCAGCATCCATCATTTTTTACTTTCAGGAATATATTAATGTACTCAAAGATAAAAGCATTTAACAATTAGTGCTAGCAAGTTTACAAATAAATAAAAGCAATCTTTAGATAATTCAGCAAATGGCTTCATCTAATCTGCTGAATTACCTAAAGACGACGTCTGTGACTTCTCCAAAAGAACCATATAAATATGAATTACTAAATGAAGTTGGCCTTCCAAAATCTTTAGTTGAGTGTGCATTCCTGACATATCCATAAATTCTCGTGTTCTCTGAAAGAAAGGTCTCATGCAAATAGAAACTAAAATTAAATAAAGTAAAAATGTACGGCGATTCTTGCAACATTTTCTCTCATCAACCACTACTATTACCTTAAAATGACGATTAGAGACTCACATGAGTCCAAGCACCATATGCCATAAACCTACAACTCAGAAACTGCAGCAAGTAACCCAAAACTTGAAGAGGTTTCTGAAATTTAATTTGTGAAAAAAAGAGCGAGGAGAGAAATGGTGAGAATGAAAGCACTATTAATCTTCCACATTGATGGGCTCCCTGCCTTTTTTATAGAGCTAAATCCATGAACCACAATGCTAGGCTGGATAAACTTCAATTCAAATTCAAAAACAACAAAGCTATCATGACAATTCTGATCATTGTCGGATTGAAATCATGATTTATTTCATGCGCGTCATGAACATGGTACGTATGGTTGTGTCCATGCAGAATACATTTATCTAGATATCAAAAAGACAATGTGTGTTTGTTTCTTGTTTGTCAAAAATGTAAAAAGACACATGTATAGATTCAAATTTTTAGTCTTTCAATTTTTTTAATAATTTTTAGTCATTCATTATTTTTTTGTCAGTAATTTAATCCTTATAAATTATTTTGTTTATTTTTAATCTTTTATTTATTTTTATTACTCAAAATTAGTTTTATTTTGTCTATTTTTAGTTCTTCTTCTATTTTATATTTGAGCAATAAAAAATAAATGAGAGATAAAAAAATGGACACAAAAATTAAAGGGACTAAAAGTGATGATAAAAAATTAATGAAAGATTAAAAGTTGTAACATCCAATCCATTTATAAAAGGTGAGTACAGGGTATGGATGGTATTATAAATCCGTGCAAATAATTTGGATAGAACATGTTCAAATTTGTTATTATATAATAAGTTAAAGACTTTACAGTAATGTTTCTTGTCTATATTTAAAATGATTATTCTATATATCAATGCATACTATTCAATCGAAAATGACTTAAAAATAATCTATCCAATCTGCAATAGATGGTCCAAAACATATGACAAATACATTAAAAGTATGATGCTGCATATTTTGTAATAAACAGTGTATATATGCAAGCACAATAAAATAATAAGGAAATAATTGAGGCAAAAAAGGGTTGTGGATGGCACTGTTATTTGAATAGTGAGTGAAGTTAGTAGTAGAAATGGCTTCCTAGCTATCCTTGCTTGTTAATGGATAGATAGATTTGCTTTCATTTATAGATGGGCCGTCTATTTATTATGCTCAACAGGTCCAGGAGCATCTCTATTACAGGCCTTGGTGTGTCCATGTAATTCCAAGATAGGAGTTGCCATTGGTTTCAACTAAATTGTTATTGGCCCCTATTATTATTTAAAATTTAAAATTTACTCTCACCCACATTATACAATATAGAATCATGCTTCAGCTGCATTAGGTGGTACAGAAATTGTTGTTCAAAGAAATTGTGATTCTATTATATATGCTGATTTACGGAAATGGAATGACAATTTTATTGTGATCTTTGTTGACAGGCACAATGAAATTCTATTTTTGTTGTGTATTTTTTTTTTAGAAAATGTATAACAGAAATTTTGTTGTGCATCTTGATAAAAAAAATTATTATTTTCTTCATGTTTTATATTACTCAATTTACTTTTTTGAGTTTGCTGTCTCAACGAGCAAATCCGAACCCTCAAATGTACCAATATCCAAAAACAAAAAAAGAAGTAAAAAAAAAAACAAGATTTCTGAATAAATTTTTTTTACAGTAGTTACAAATGGATTGGATGTTAGCTGGCAACTTGTGTTTAAAAATAATAGCATGTAGATCACATGTTGAATTTTCTTGGCCCATACAAGATTATTAGCGAATAAAGTTGTAATGAGTGATGACACGGGATTCATGAATGTCGGTAAGTTTATTTTAAGTATTTGAGTAATGCTTTTTGTTAAGATAAATTTTTTAATAAAAACGTGGTTTTTAAATATTTCAAATTGACTAGTTATTCAAACAAAAAAAAAATTAAACATAAGTAATTAATATATTAAAATAAGGATTGAATTGTTAGGACGAATTCAATTCTTAAAGAAAATAATTTTTAGCGGTCTTGAAATCGACATTAACAAAATTATTAGTTATTAGCAATTGGCATTAGTCACCTAGCTTATTATTTAAATCTTTCACGGATCGGGAACTTTTTGCTTATCCCCTGATAAAGGAATGAAGGATATGAAAGCAAAGGACGTATTCATTATTATTAGGTACGGTTTTCTTTAATTGCCGATAACTGATATTCACAAGAAATGAAAATTGGACACTTTACCTAATTTTGATTTATTTTCAATTAAACTTTATCACAATTTTTTTAAAAAAAAATAGTTTTTTTTAATGTTTATCACAATATTTGAAAGAAAGAAAAAAAAAAAAAAAAACCCTATTTCTCTGCTTACACTAATCAATCCCTGTAAGTGTAAAGACAAATTATTAGCGTTCACTGAGGAGAACATGATTATTAGGTTAACTTTGTATTTGATCACAACTATGTCTCTTTCTCAAAATCCACCGAAAACTGGGTAGTTGAAGAAATACAAAGAACAATTCGTGCACGAGATATTCAGAAGAAGCCAAAACACCAACGTTGAGTCTTAGAGTCGAAAACAAGAGCGGTGTTCGGCAAAATAAACCGTATATAAAAATATCAGTAAGATATTTTCTACCACTTATATATATATATATATATAGACATGTGTGTTATAGTATATTTTTTATGTATTTTAAGTACATTTTTTATTTATTAAAAATTATAAACTATATTATTCTCATTTTCATTTAATAAATTTTACTCATAATTTTATAATTTTTAATAAGTTTTAACTAAATAAATTTTTTAATCTTAAAAAATATGTTGATGACATTTTTCTTTACAAATGTCCATTACCTTGGTCCCGGTGTCTCGCAAAATAAAAGTGATGTGACCAAGTAGAAGAACATGTTCAAATTTTTATTTTTTAAAAACAAAAATTATTATTTTATATTCTTAAACTATCGAATACAATTCTTTTAACATTTTTTTTTATTTAGTTTTAAGAATGTAATTTTAAGAATTTAATATTGCCAAACACAATAATAATCCTTATAGCCAATTCTCCTGTTTGTTAAGAGATTTATTATAAAGGATAGAAATTGTTAAGTATCTTAAGTGAATTGTCAAAAAGGAAAAGAAAAACATATTGAAAATTTATCAAATATAATTAATAATCATAGCTATTCATAACTCACAATAATAATACAACTCAAAAATAACATTTAGTTGAATTGGGAGATAAGGTATAATTATTTCAATCTTTTTCTTTTCAAAAGACATTAGTCTTTAATTATTAGCTAAGATATATTTTTATGTTAAATAAAAAACAATGTTTGATAAAGAAATTGTAACGTTGTTACAAAGTAG
>PYAF01004127.1:304357-316703 GCA_007407185.1 Glycine tomentella | reverse complement strand
TTTCTTTTATGACTTTAAAACCGTAAAAAAAATTATGACTTCTAAGTCGTAAAAGGTATTTTTTTTTTCTTTCAAAGTCATAGGATTTTTTTATTTAAAGTTTTTATTAAAATATTTTTAAAAAATTATAAATTATTTTTAATTGTATTATTTAATAAATAAATGTATTTTTATTTTTTATTAATTTTTTATTTTTAATATTGTTTTATTTAATAAATTTTTATATATTTTGATTTTTAGTATTTTCTTAATTTTTGGTATATTTTTTATTTTCATATATTTTCTATATTTTTTACCTATAGTTCATGATTATTATTTGTAAATGTTGAGATCGTCTATCTTTGCCTCCTAAGTAGTGAAAGTGATATGATAAATTTTGTAAATATTTTTCAACTTGTATACAATGTCAACAAAGTCGTCCTAATTTAAATTGCATTGAACATGTGCTGAAATTGCATGTGAGCAAGAAATTTGGAATGCCTCATCGATTACAACTTCGATTTTTTTAAATTTAAGTGTTTTGTATTTTTTTAATTTACAAAATAAATAATAATCCTTAACATTAGTAAAAAAATAGAAAATATATCAAATAAAAAATATATTAAAATAAATATACCAAAAATTTAAAAATATTAAATAAAATCATATAAAAATATATACTAAATATTAAATTAAAGTCTAGAGAAGTAAAAATATATTTATTTATGAAATAATTAAATTAAAAAAATATTTACAATTTTTTTAAAATTATTTGAAAAAAAATTAAATTAAAAAAATTATGACTTTCAAGTTGTAATTAAAAAAATAATTGAAATTGTAAAAAGTATTAAGACTTTAATTTAAAAAGCGAAAAAATTAAAAATTATGATGACTTTAAAATTATAAATTTTAAAAAATAATAAGATAAAGTCGTAAAATTTTTTACAATTTTAGTTTAAAAAATTATAAATCATAACATTAGTAAAACTTTTAATAAATGTTATGACTTACCATCTTTTGGATAATTATTTAAAATTGAGTTCAAATGATAATAAAGAAAAAGAAAAGGCTTTAATTTGGTGCTTTGCCGTATGGGCTGCTTACGTGTCTCCATCTCATAGTGAATGTTGAACATCTAGAAGACAGATAACGATGAAATAGTGCCGTACTAAGTTTTAACTAGTAAAAGATGAATGAATTAGATTGTGTCTCGTACAACATGATCTATGTTTGTATATATATTTATTTACAATAACTCGTAAAGATGGTAAGATGACTAATAACAATAGATTTTTTAGCATATATTTTTACAATATTTTTATTATTGATTAAAATTTATTAAAATATAGAAAATTATAGATGAGATTTATAAGTGAAATTAAAAAACGAAAGAAAGCTTAGAAACTATAAAAATATGAATAATACTCTTTAAATAAAGAGTAAAACTTGCAGAGAAGATTTATCATTATCATGTTTTCTGTTTCTGTTAGTTTAAATTTTGAATTAGATTTGCTATCAGTTGTTATTTTATCTGGTTAGTCATTAATTTCTGTTTTGATTAGATAAAATTATCATTATCTTTCGAAGAGTCTGGTAAGGCTATTATAAGCTTATTGCCTCTAATCAATAAACAAGTCATTTCAGCCGATATATTAGCATTGCAATATTTTTAATTGTAATAATACTAGGTGTTAATTTTTTTTAAAGAAGAGTGTTACTTTGCAGTCTCTTAACACATTCTTTTACTGCATTGTTTATTTTTGTCTAAAATATCATAAACTACAAAACTATGAATGGATAAATATAATATGAGATTCATCAAATTTTCTAATTTTTAATAAATATAATTAATAATAAAAAATAATATTATATCTTTTATAAAGTTTTCTACAAATCCTCTTACCATCTTATAAAAATATTAAATAAAAAATAATATTTTTTAATATCATAAAAATATAAAACGTATTTAATACTTGTCATACAAACAAAGAAGAAAGATTAAAGAAAAAAAATATTAAATAAAAACTTGTGTTGAAAAAAGTAAGTTGGTATTATCTCTCTTTCTTCTAAACATCCACAATCTAATCTCTATACAATGCATATTTTAATCAAACTTTATTGCCAACTCATTGGGTGATTCATTATAATATGTCATGTCATCCACTTTCCCTCTTATTGTATGAAGAAAGAGTTTGACATTAACAAATCATAGCATAGCATAGCATACCAGAAGAAGAACTGATACGTAGAAAGAAAAAGATGAGTTTGAGGGAAGACAATGAAGAGGGAAGGGATCTGAAGAAGCCATTTCTTCACACAGGTAGTTGGTATCGTATGAGTGGGAGACAATCCAGTGTGTTTGGTTCCTCACAGGCCATTCGTGATTCCTCCATCTCTGTCTTTGCTTGTGTTCTAATCGTTGCTTTGGGTCCTATTCAGTTTGGTTTCACTGTAAGAATCACTTTTTTCTTGCAAAGTCAATGACAAAAATTCAGTTTGGAAACTTTACAATAACATGATTTTTGATCATTTTATGACAGGCTGGTTACACCTCACCTACACAATCTGCTATCATCAATGACCTAGGCCTCTCAGTCTCTGAGGTATGTTTGAATCATGAATGAGAATGAGTTTGTATTGATTTGTTTCATTTTGGTTCCTTGTTTTTTGTGTTTCACAACTTCATTGTACTTTGTTGTGCAGTTTTCTTTGTTTGGTTCTTTGTCCAATGTGGGTGCCATGGTTGGAGCAATAGCCAGTGGTCAGATTGCTGAGTACATAGGGCGCAAAGGGGTACCCTTTTTTCTCTTTTTTCTTGTGTATGCTTTTCCTTTAATTTATCAATATTTGAGTTTGAGGGATGAGGCTAATTCAATTGGTCAACGGGTTACAATTTCTTGTCTGAAATTGCAGTCTTTGATGATTGCATCCATTCCAAATATTATTGGTTGGCTGGCTATCTCATTTGCAAAAGTAAGTTTGAACGAATTTAGTATTTTATTTTCCTCCATTCATTTACCCAAAATCACATTAATTGGTATTTCAATGTGGTTCTGGATGATTTAATGTTTATTCAAAAATGCAATTATTTAGTATATATATTTGGTCATGATTCTGAGCTTGTCTTGTCGACATGTTCTTCAATTTTCAGGATTCTTCTTTTCTTTATATGGGAAGATTGTTGGAAGGGTTTGGTGTAGGAATAATATCTTACACGGTAATTTTAAAATGTTTTTGCTTTTGCTAGTGTGGGATTTAGTTATGTGTGACACTATTGAGAGTTTAAACTTCAAATTCACAGGTGCCTGTGTACATAGCTGAGATATCACCTCCAAACTTGAGGGGGGGTTTGGTTTCAGTTAACCAGGTTGGTTGATACCACCAAGACATTGATGATTTAATGCTAGATATTAACAGTTTTTAACATTTCCTAGATTAGTGATCTTTATTGTTTCTTTTCTGCATAGCTCTCGGTCACCATTGGAATTATGCTGGCATATCTGGTGGGCATTTTTGTTGAATGGAGAATCCTTGCAATTATAGGTAATACACTATAAGACTTGGCAACCCGGTAAATTACCCTTAATGGATTTATGTTTCCTGTAACTATCAAATGTCATAAAACTAAATTTGGAGATTTTTAGATGTCACACATCAACTAGAGATATGACAATGTAATCTTTATAAAGTCTGGTAATCTTCACCTTTTAAGCTAGTTTGTGAGGTTGAGTTAGGCCCTAAGCTCAAATTTTAAGTTGGTTTCATATTCTATCCTAGATCTCTGTTATATGGCCCACCCATATCTGTCTACGCCCTAGATGTCTATTCCTAGGCATGAGAAGGTGTTAGTATTGAGCCATCCGCATTTGTCCATGCTCCGCGTGAGGGTGGGGGGGGTTGAGATCCCCACATTGACTAGAGATATGACTAATGCAGTCCTTATAATAAAGTTTGGAACAAGCCAATTTTGTGAGGTTTTAGTTAAATCTTAAGTCCAAATTCTAAGATTAGTCAACTCAGTTGTGAATAAATGACAATCAGAACATATCTCAGATTTAGTCCAAATTTGAGTGGGACTTGGGAAGGGTTAAAGCCCATGCAATGCTTCAAATCAGCTAAAGAATAAAGAATTACATTTGTTGACCTCTATGTCCTTGCTCTCTTGCAGGAATTTTACCCTGTACAATATTGATTCCTGGCCTATTTTTCATTCCTGAGTCTCCTAGATGGCTGGTAAGCTTTGTGAATCATTATTCTTGAGTGTCATTGAATATGTGTTGTTAGTTTCTAAAAGTGAATTTGTTTTGCTGAATATAGGCAAAAATGGGAATGACAGAAGAATTTGAAGCTTCCTTGCAAGTGCTTCGAGGCTTTGAGACTGATATTTCTGTTGAAGTGAATGAAATTAAGGTAATAAGCATCATCAGTTTTTTCCAATGCATGACCCTCATATTTCCTATATTTTTATTACCGTTAAATGTATCCTAAAATTGACTTTTTATGTGGGAGTCATTTTATTCAGAGGGCTGTTGCTTCAACAAACACAAGAACTACAGTTCGATTTGCAGACCTCAAACAAAGAAGATATTGGCTTCCCTTAATGGTATTTCTTATCTATTATCTAGAATCATTAGTTTCAAAAATCCATCTGCCTTATGGAGTTGGATTGTGTAATAAATTGGCAATGACCATTAGAGCCTAACCACTTTTTACTAACTCATATCCTGTAGATTGGAATTGGACTGCTTATTTTGCAACAGCTTTCTGGAATTAATGGTGTTCTTTTTTATTCCAGTACAATCTTTCGAAGTGCTGGTATGCTATGCTGATCTCTTTAAATATTCTAAAGTAATATACATGGAGCAATATTAGGGAACCATGAAACAATTTGAATAGAGTTACAATCTCATGTTTGTTTGACTTTCAATAACACTCTTTTCTGTCAAAAACGGTGAATTAGAATTATTGAGGAGATAAATTCAAATTTTAAAAAAAAAATAATGAAGTATTCAAGTGTATGGTAATGAATAATCCCCTTAATGATCAGAATTTTCTTTTACGAAGTCATGACAAAGAACCTAGGTTGCTTCTCCTGATTACTTCTCAGGATATTCTCATGTTATCGATATTGATCTTACACACAGAAAAAGGCATGGTTTTTTGGTTGGCTTGTGCATCAGTTTTCAATCTGTTATACATGAAATTATCCTTTATTCTCATCATTTCAACACATATTAAACAGGAATTAGTTCGAGTGATGCAGCAACATTCGGAGTTGGTGCTGTTCAGGTTCAGCTGAGACGAAATTTGTAATATTCCCTTTTTCTGTTCAATATTCTCAATTCATAACCTGACTGATATATACATTTCATTCAGGTTCTTGCCACCAGTTTAACTTTGTGGTTGGCAGACAAATCTGGTCGCCGGCTTCTCCTTATTGTGAGTCTGAACTTTTCTATCATGTTTAATATTATGTGACTATTTGCTTGGAGGATGAGAAATAGAATGGCCAAATCTTCCATTGCATTGCAGGTCTCTGCATCTGGAATGGCTTTTAGTCTCTTAGTTGTTGCAATCTCATTCTACGTAAAGGTAATAATATATTGATATGTTTTATTTTGTTGCTATATACATATCATACACTGTTTTATTATAAGCATGTACGTGTCTGCTCATGTGTGTGGGTACCACAGACTCTCTGAACAATTTGCTACCTGTTCTTTATGTTTTTTTTTCTGAAATTTGATCCCAGGCTAGTATATCAGAAACTTCTTCCTTGTATGGGATATTGAGCACCTTGTCGCTGGTGGGAGTTGTGGTATGTGAATACATGTAAAATCATTATACAAAATACAATGTTTTCGAATGCTTGTTCCCTAACTATTGCATCTTAAACTTCCAATATTCTTTCAGGCCATGGTTATTACATTCTCTCTAGGAATGGGAGCTATGCCATGGATTATAATGTCTGAGGTACCATTTTTATGGTTTTACATTTTAGGCTTTTATTCCCAAAGTATAGGAATATGCAGCAACAATGATACATGTGACAATCTTACAGGAAAAACAGGAATCTCAAGAGATGATGTGTTACTATTTTTAAGATGCATCAATGCTGCACAAATCACTAACATCTTTTTGCAGATCATGTATTTCATGAAAAAAAAGAAAACAACTAGTAGCGTGCATTATTGGTCGCACTTGAAGTCACAGTCACAATTAATGTGTTCAATATTTCATGTCATAGATTCTTCCAATAAACATTAAAGGCCTCGCAGGAAGTGTTGCAACACTTGCCAACTGGTTGTTCTCCTGGTTGGTTACATTGACAGCAAATATGCTCTTGGACTGGAGCTCTGGAGGTTTGTGTGCATTGCATGTATTTTCCTCTGAATATTTTTGTATTTTTATTTTTTAGTTAACCAGAAGCTGCCTTTTGTTCTTGTCAGGAACCTTCACCATATATGCAGTTGTATGTGCCTTGACTGTAGTATTTGTTACCATTTGGGTCCCTGAGACAAAGGGAAAAACTATTGAAGAAATCCAATGGTCTTTCAGATGAAGTTTCTTCTCTGGCAGTTTTTTTTTTCTTTTTCTTTTTCCTTTCTCAATCTGATTTCAGAATTCACATTGTAATGTATCTGGGGTTATGAGTGATCGATTCAAGTATTCATTTGATTCCTTCTCTTGAAAGTTGGAATCCTGTACCGACAATAAGTTCTTTGAGGTTTTTGTATGAATTGGCTTCCTAAACATTCACTTAGACCAGTGCTCCTGCTGTATGCACCTTGTAATTGTTCCTCATCAATTCAATTCATTTTTATGTTCTTTTGGTATGTTAAAGATGGAAGCCTAATTAGCATAATTATGAACAAAATTTAGATGTAATTCTTCGAGTGTTTTGAGTGTTGTTCTCTAATCAGAGTTGAAATTTCATCTCACTAATTTGTATAATAAATGTTTAAATTAAAAATATCAGTATTGATTAATCTAATTTGGAGAACGCTGTCAAAGGCAGCTAAGTAACTTTATATGTATTTCATGTATCAAGAGGATCATAGATTGCTAAAGGAATTGATTGTTGCATTTAAAAATGGAGCTGCAGATTTTAGTGTGGCTACCATTCTTTTTTCTATTCGAAGGAACCGAGGTACAAGGGGTTTTACAACAACTCACACACCCTAGTCAATCAACTGAATCAGACCCCCTCAATTGTGTGGCTCCTGACTATGGTTTTAGTGAAGCTCAAACAGTGACAAGATATAAGCAGAAAAACTGTAAATTGTAATATTTATTTAGATTTCCATGCATTATTATACATATAAAAGCCAAAAGAACCTTCAATTAATTGTGTCATAATGCCACCGCTTACCTCTCGTGGTTTATAAGGAAGGTCCCCTAATGTTTCGTAAATTCTAGCAGTAGGAGACAATTAAACAGCGTTATTACCTAAGGGAAAAAGTTTCTACTTCAGGGAAACGTGTTTCTGGTTGTGTTTTTTGGGTAGTTGCGGCGAGTGAAAGTTGTGACAAAGTGAAAAGGAAATGTTGCACGGACCACTCCATGCTATTCTATACACAAAAGGCGAGAAAGGGAAAGAATTGTAGATACGATATGATGTATTAGAAAAGAGAGATGAAAATAATAGTAGTAAATATTGACGAAGTGTTTGTAAAATAGTAATATCCATGTATCACCACTCAAGTGAAAAATGTCTTAGGCTGCTTTCTTTGTGGTTTGAGGCAATTAAATAGTAGTCTACTACTACCTGGGTAAAAAAATTCTTTCAAGGGAAATGTGTTTTAAGTCATGCCTTTTCTTTGGAGGAGTATTAACACTAAACTCACGAACACTCTTTTTAACATAGTACTCTCTATTCTTTTTAGTAAAAATTATTGAAAATTATAAAATTATGAGTGAAATTTAATAAATAAATAGAAGTATTTTCAATTAATAAAAAAAATGTCAGTATTTGGTGGCAAAAAGATGCCAAAGAAATGGAGGGAGAGGTGTGGAAATAGGAGGGAGCAATAAAAGTGAGCATGTTTGGTGTATGCGAAACAGGATAAAAAGAAATGGAAAAAAAAGTGGTGGATCTCACTCTAATTTATTTCCATGCTAAAATGGCAAAAATACACCAAGGTTTTATTATCTATAATCAATTTTGCGTGATAAAATAATCAATTTGGCACATCGTGTTACCAACTGACACCTATCGCATTCCACACCAATAGATGAATCAATAATCTATGTGCTTCTTAAGTTTCATCCCAATCTCCAACGTTTCTTGAAAACCACATCCATCCATCAACCTCATTCATTGTTCCGCTAATCAAAACTGTTCAATTTCTATTTCTTTTCTATTTGTATCAAATAACTCTAAATTCACCATATTTCTCACTTATTTTTATTTACCTATTTCTCTCTTTTGCATTTCTATTTATCTTATTTCTCATTTATTTATTAGAGCATATCGGTAGTATTTCTCTTTTGTTCATGAAATGTAGTTTCTCTCCTCTCCTTTTTTCTTCTTTTATGGTTGTAGCAAGTAAATTTGTAAACAAATGGGCTTTAAGCATGGGTTTGGTTTACAATTGTTTCAACACAATAGAAAAAGAAAGAAAACGTTCATATTTGTTAAATGTGATTGGGATGTGTGTTTGCATTACTTTTGTTAAAGATAAAAGATACAACTACAGAGTTCACAGGAAATGTACGTCGCAGTAGCTTAAAGCGTAATCAAACGAGTACTACTAGAAATGGAGATGAGTTGTAACTACTACTTTTAAAGGACATGCACGAAGGTGTCTGCAACGTACCCTAAAATGAGAATGAGCACGTCGTTGTCACGTTAATGTGATCCACATTTCCAATGATGCCTGTTTTCACACAATATTCCATTGGTATGCGAAAATACAAGCAGGTATCACTGAAGCCACCACTCATGAGGACCCCGATGTCAAAGTCGTCGCTACTTCACATCGTCGCTTTAGACATTGATACATTTTCAGCAATAAGAGCCAACAATAACGACACCGACACCACTGTGGCCACAACAACATCATCAAGGAAACCACCGCAACATACCAGGAAACCCACCACTAACCAACACCACAAACCATCGCAAGGCATTACCGTGCCACAACAACAAAAACGACGACAACAAGTCTCGATCTTTTTCTTTGATTTGGAAGCCACAAATTTTCCCCTTTTCTCAAATTATAAAAAAAAACTATTTCTCATATCTGCAGGAAAAAAAAACACACGCCAAATAATCAGCGACCCACTTCTCCCTTGACCCCAACCAAGATCCTCTCCAGGCTCTGCCTATCTAACGTCAACCGCCATGTCACCAATGTCATTGTCATCAAGGTCAAACCCGAGATCGACGACATACCATCACCACCGCCACACTTAAGCAGAATCATCAACACCTACATATCTATGAGGTAGCCATCGGAACAGAGGAATTCATTCAATTTTGTTTCAGTCAATCCCATCATGGTGTTGTTGGCAGTAGTGTGGTTCGCCGCCAGCAAGGGAGGTGGAAAGAAACAGATTAGGTCTTCTAAGAGAGAGGAGAGATCATCAAAGGGGTTTCCACATTGGAAAACGAAACGAAAAAAGATAAATAAAGAAAATCATTAGCCATAAATTTTAAGTTTAATAATATCCAATATAAAACTTTCATATCGTGCGAAAAGGGCAAATTTTTAAAAATAATACAATTTTAATATTTAATTTGAAAAATGGGGCAAATCAGGGGATATTTGGCAAAATGGGGCAGCCAAACACGCCCTGCCTAGGCGTGTTTAAACATGCCCCATCTAGGCGTGTTCAAACACGCCCTGGCAAGGCTTGTTTGACCCCCTTATTTTGCCTATATATACCCCTGAAAGTGACATTTGAGAATTGACGCCTTCTCTCTAGAATTAGCTCTGCCTTCTCTCTAGATTTTGGGTGTTGATTTGTCTAAAGCGAAGCCCTGCCGAATTTGAAGCGCTGTCAACTAGTAAGTCCATTTAACTGATTGTGCTTTGTATTTTATTTGTTGTATTTTTAAATTAGAAAATTGTTAGGATCATATGAAGTTGTTAGCGACATATATATTAGGTTAGTGAGTAGGATTTTAGGTGTTTCAGTTTAGTTTAGGATTTACGAAGTGATTAGGGTTTAGGGGGTGATTAGGGTTTAGGGTATGGGCTAGTGATTAGGGTTATGTTAGCCGGTTTAGTATCAGGGTTTAAGATCAGATTAGGGTTAAGGGGGTGATTAGGGTTTAGGGGGTAGGGTAGTGATTAGGGTTACGTAATTCGGTCGAGGATTAGGGTTTAAGATCTGATTAGGGTTGAGGGGGTGATAATGATTTAGGGTGTGGGCGAGTGATTAGGGTTACGTAACTCGATTTAGATTAGGGTTTAAGATCTGATTAGGGTTCAGTGGGTGATTAGGGTTTAGGGGGGCCGAGTGATGAGGGTTATGTAATTCGGTTTAGGATTAGGGGTTAGGATTTAGGGTTTAAGATCTGATTAGGGTTCAATGGGTGATTAGGGTTTAGGGGGGGCCGAGTGATGAGGGTTATGTAATTCGGTTTAGGATTAGGGGTTAGGGTTTAGGGTTAAGGGTTAAATTAGGGTTTAGGGTTATTTAATTCGGTTTATATTAGGGTTTAAGATCTGATTAGGGTTTAGGGGGTGATTAGGGTGTATGGTTTAGTGTTTAGGGTTTAGTGGTTAGGGTTGAGGGTTTAGGATTTAGGGTTTATGGTTAGGGTTTTCGGTTTAGATTAGGGTTTAAGCTCTGAGTATGGTTTAGCGGGTGGTTAGGGTTTAGGGTTTAGGGTTGGGATTGCGTTACATAATTTGGTTTAGGGTTTAGGGTTTAGGGTATATGGATTGGGGTACAGAGCTAGGGTTTGTGTGTTAGTGTATTTGGTTTAGGGTTGAATGCAGTTGATATGTAAGAAAATTTTGGTGGAATGATTTTGGTAATCCCTAATATTTTGTTTACCGTGGTTTTAAATTTTTGTTCATGAAGATACTGATTAGATGGCTGATTCGTCCTCCACATCGTCATCACGTTCTGCATCCGATCATGAGGCTGAGCCGATGGATCCCACTGCCTATGTTGTCCCTACCCCATACAAGTGGGGTGTTTTGCGTAGGCGAATTCAGCGCACGCACGTTTCACAAGTTGTGTGGAACGGTTCCGTGCCACCTCGGGTATTGAAGACTCGACGTGGAAAACTGGGTGGTGGACCAGATGCGGATGATATACCTGATATTGTTTCTGACATGTTGCGCGAGGCTGGGTTTCTTCATGTTGCACGCATGCGACATGTCCAGGTATGCAACCACGCATTTATGAAATGGTTTAACACTGGTTACTTTGAACAATGAAGTTGTTTAATAATTTTTATGTATTTCAGATGGATTCTGCGCTTATTAGTGCTCTGGTCGAACGATGGAGGCCAGAGACTCACACCTTCCACATGCCGCAGGGTGAGATGACCATCACGTTGCAAGACGTGGCTGGTATTCTGGGATTGCCCACGGAGGGCAATGTGGTTACTGGATTGACGGTTGACGAGTGGGCGGACGTCATTGACGAGGTGTTTGGTCACGAACCTACGGACTGCGAGCTGACAGGTGGATATTTGCGCCTGTCTTTCTTTGACAGACATTTTGCACATTGGGGTGAGGTTGTTCCCGAACTTGTGCATGTGACGCAGTTCACGAAGGCCCACATTGCACGACTTATCGGGTCATGGCTGCTGTGCGACCGATCTGGAGGTAGCGTGGTCGCAGCACGATACATGTCGTTGCTTGCAGGGGATTTCTCGGACATCGGTCGATATAGCTGGGGCTCCGCTGTACTTTCACATTTGTTTAGGCAAATGTGTGAGTGCACAGATCCAGACAGGAGTGACATCGGTGGGTGTCATATGCTTCTTCAGGTGTGGGCGTGGCTCAAATTTCCACCGATCGCCCCAGCTATTCCGCTGCCCACACAGCCGGACTGGCATTTCGGACATCGGTATGTGTTATTATATGTTGTTTTTTTTACAATTGTAACAATTATGTGTTATATTATACTAACATTACTTGTTTTGAAATTAGCTTTAACGCTTAAGGTCGATTAAAACCTCATGAACTGGTCGTCTATAGAATGGCATTGGACTCCCTTACCCGAAACGAGGTACATATAGTAGTTTCTCAATTGCTGGAGGTTTGCATATGTATGACATGCTGTGAACTAATAAAGTGTTATTTTGTTATGTGCAGGTCGTTTGGCAACCATATGGGGACTACCACTTCCTTGGTGCTTCTGAGCACGAACGACTGCTGTGGATGGCTACCACGCCTAT
>PYAF01004127.1:254755-295011 GCA_007407185.1 Glycine tomentella | reverse complement strand
AATAATATATTGAAAATTAGGTATACCAAAAATTAAGAAAATATTAAATAAAATCATATAAAAATTTAATTTTTTTAATTTAAAATTTAAAAATAAATATATTTTTAATTTTATAGTTTGATTTAATATTTTGTATATATTTTTTTATATGTTTTTATTTAATATTTTTTATATTTTTTAATATTGTTTTATTAAATTATTTTTTAATTTTTATATGATTTTATTTAATACTATTAAGGTATTTGGTATATTTAATTTTGACTATATTATTTTATTTAATATATTTAATATTTTTTTGCATTAATGTTAAGATTTTTATTTGAAAAGAATTAAATTTAAATGAAAATATTAAATTATTTTTTTAATATCACTTATAATACGATAATTATGTTTTTCATTTCTACACAATGAACATTTTTTAGGCCTATTTGGAATTGATTGGCTCATCTCATTATGGATCCAAATATCAAGGTCATCAATTTTTGCTTCAAACGAAATGAAAGTGATATTTAATATATTTTTTAATTTTTATATGATTTTATTTAATATTTCCTTAATTTTTGATATATCTAATTTTTAATATATTATTTTATTCAATATATTTTCTAAATTTATTTATTAAATAATTAAATTAAAAAATTATTTACAATTTAAAAAAAACAAATTTTACCAATTTTTTTAAAAAAATAAATTTTACCATTTTTATAAAAAAAAAACCAAATTTGACGAATTCAAAGTTGTAAAAATGTTTACTACTTTGAAATTATAATATAAAAAATTACTTTAAAATCGTAAAAATTTTACTTTAAAAAAATTATACGTGTCACGACTTCAAAATCAAATGTGATAACAACTATTATAATTTATCCCCTTTTGATTAATAATTTAAAATTTATTTTAGACGGTAATATGAAAAAAAATACTCCTTAACAATAAATCTTCCAAAATTTAATGATATATGTATATCTATACTCTTATATAAGATAAAGAATAACAATAACGTAATTCTTAATGGATCACACTTTGAATTTGATAGAGACTGGAAATAAATGTGATAGAGTAAATGCAAGGAGTGATTTAGAAGTACAGAAAATGGAGTACTGGTCACCTCATTAAATTATGCAGGATTCTTGCCAACAAATAATCCATGCTTTTACAAGTCAATACAGGGAAATGCCAACAACCGAAGTCAGTATTGGCAAATTACCTTCATAAATTTAAATGCATAAAAAATATTCAAAATAATTCAAAAGTGAGCATGACATGTAGAACCAATATCAAATATTTGGGTTATCCATATACCGTAAGAGGATTTTTTTAATACTTAATTTATTCTTTGATTTTCTATAATTCAATCATAATGTGCCTTTTCACAGTTGAAGACATAACTGACTAACAACTCCGCAGCCAAAAGAAGAAAAATTTACAACAATATCTTCAATGACATCCTTAATTTCAGTATGAAAGTATTTAAAACCACCCAAACTCCATCATGTTTTCTCTATGTATCTGAATCTGATTAAATTCATTTCCCATGACTGGAGATGTCAACGTGCAATTTTTATTCTAATAGACCGATAAATAGTCGCAATACAGTCTCTGTTACTAATAAAATATGGTCCAATTGATTAACTTGAATCAGAATACCCAATAACTATGACAAAAAGACAGCACTGTGTTTAGAAAATTGTGGAGAGCAAAGGTTAAGATTCTGATTCACAGATTAAGCATTACTTAAAGACAGAGTCTAGGGTACGCAACATAATCTCGTTGCGTACCTTACGAAAGAAATCTCAGTCGTTCAGATATAAAAAAAAATTCAAATCAACGGTAAAGGAAAACGAGGATTACAATAGGCATGCATACACCGGATTAAATTAAAAAAAAATTGCCCTCCTCTTCCCTCTGTCTTCTCCGACTCATCCCGTCGTCGTCACCATGCCATTTCTGGACAACTACTTCGACATGGTGGTGTCCAGCGTGTTCGTGCACACCGTCGACGAGTTTGATCCCTCTCAAGTGGTGGACGTGTTCGTCCGAGTCACCGGCGGCGAGGTCGGCGCGGCGAGTTCCCTCGTTCCAAAGATCGGTCCCTTGGGTCTCTCCCCAAAGAAGATTGGAGAAGACATTGCGAAGGAAACCGCGAAGGACTGGAAGGGCCTCCGCGTGATGGTGAAGCTAACAGTGCAGAACTGGCAGGAGAAGGTGACGGTGGTGCCCTCCGCCGCCGCCCTTGTCATCAAGGAGCTGAAGGAACCCGAGAGGGACAAGGAGAAGACGAAGAACATCAAGCACAGTGGGAACATCTCCCTCGACGACGTCGTTGAGATCGCCAGGGTCATGAGTCCTTGCTCCATGGCCAAGGATCTCAGTGGACCCATTAAGGAGATTCTTGGGACTTGCGTTTGGCCAAGGTCATGATAGGATGCGTGCGGTGGCAGAGCTGGTGAAGGTGATAAAGCCTTGGGCCAGGAGATGCCAGAGAGGTACGGGAGAAGGGTCGATTAAAAAAATTGATCTAGTGTGGGCACAACCACGATATCTCAATAATCTAACGGTCCACGTTCCTTTCGTAAGGTACGCAACGAGTTTATGTTGCATACCCTAGACTCCGTCATTACTTAACACTTAGCAGTCCTACAGGGCCTCCTTCAACAGTTTTTCAGTCAGAGCTATGGGGAGTCCCATCACACTGTTGGTTGTCCCTACCTGCAAAATGCAAATACAAATTCATTTAGAATTCATTTACTATTGATAGGAACCAGAAAGTAAAATGCCAGCAATCTTGTCCTAGTAGGAAACCAGCTAGCCATATAACCTGCATTAGACTTGGGCAGGGCATCAGCACATTATTACCAATTAACTTATTAAACTACATTGATTTAGGCAAACATGGATGTTTCACCAAGATTTCAGGATAATCAACATGCAAATTCATCCATGTAGCCAATCCCAACTAGTGGGAAAAGTCTTGGTTGTCATTGTCATAGTTTTGCTTCAGTTAGAGAGGTAAAGAAATCAATAGCTTAATTAGATATGCTCCAAACACAAATCTATAACCAGCAAAACTTAAGCTAATTTGAGATTCCTTTTTTAAAAGCAATAAAAATATAGTTTTAAATGGTGAAAACTGAATAATGGAATACTGTTACTTCATACTAAAGAACAGTTAATTGCTTGGTATAAACTAGATTATTAGCGTGCAGACAGGGCCATGAGTTTGATTTGTCCTTGTTCCCCAGGATCAATGAAGCATGTCCCCTTATGACTATTATTAAGATGCACTGACATTCCTAAGTATGAAAGAGGAGTCAACCAACCACTTCTTTGACTTATGGAAATATTAAAGGATGCCCTATTATCAGCCCCCCAGAAACATTGATAGTAATTCCCTCATCAACCTAAACAAGAAGAAAAGGATTAAAAGCATATTAGCTGCTCAACTAAGCAACAGAAGATAGCTCCGACCAGAAGCACTGCCTGTATAAGAAACATGCACAAAACAACCAATTACAATAAACAATACATACCAGTTTCTCAATGATTTCTTCGGGTATTTCATTGAAATATATATCTGTAAAACATCATAAGACAAAATCAATTTACAAACTAGTGCACACTCAAACATGGCCATGAATATTACTGTGTCAAGAAACATAAAACTCAAGGTCCACAAGTCCAACTTTGAAATAAAAAGATTTCTCTCATTAGTATTGTGAGAAAAGGTCAGAATAATCAAGAGTAATAATAGAGGATTTGAAATTGTTATGGAAACAGAAATCAGAGGGAGGAAACATATCCTATAAGGTAGTAATTTTTTCAACGTGATTGGTAATTGCTAAAATCATCAAGCAGTGCAAGTTGTACAGTTGTACTACTATAATGGAAATGGAATAGTGGGAGCCGGGAAAACAAAATCTCACATAGTGTATTAATGATATCAATGGGATTGTCATCTAGTATGCAGTACTTGAAAAATGTTGATAATTGATATTATACTTTTGTCACTCAAGCTTCATCAGTGAATTACTAGTTAATTTTTTGCACCAATTAAAAAACTGATGGCCCAGAGATCCAAAACTTTCTCAGGTTTAGTAAATGACTAGCACCAAATACCATCTTTTCATGCTTCACTACTAATGACTTTTCACTGTAGCCAATCCCTGGAAAATTTTATCCCCAAAAAAGGAACGAGGTGGAGGGCAAAGCTCATCTTAGATTCATTTAAGGTCATGTAAGTAATACAAGCCAGCTTCTATACCAACAAAGGATCATTCACAGCTAGCTATCTGGAAATGGATATTGTACACTGAAATAGCAAAGGTTAGAACTTATAACCACTTTCGAGTTTTGATGTCACCATTTTATCAGAAGAGTAGGGAAACTTTGTGCCTAATTATTAGCATAGTTGAAAGTAAAGGACATGGAGTAAGAGTTCCCTGATTGTTTATTAGACAAGTATTCATATCACATTGGATAGAGGATCAATTTTGGACTTTTGGTTAGACAAAACAGGAGACAGACTAAATAATAACCACCCAAGATAGCAAAGGTAGGGGAGAATAATACGTCTGCACGACCCGAATCTCCTTTTCTCAGTCCTGTTTTGAGGTTAGTAACTAGTACAGATACCACAGTTGCAGCAAGCCTTCCAGAATAATCTGAAATTGTATAAAGATCCATTAAATATGAATATATAGAAGGAATACAACAATTTATTAGTTGAATTATATGAATATAACATTAAGCAGAACTCTTTCAAGAATTGTCGAGCTTCTTCTTTGCTAGTTGGCTTTTCCCTAATCACACCTTCGTACACGACCACCTCCAAATCACATTTGACAATGAATGTAAGCCATAAGCAAACTTTGACTCTGAAGAAAAGGAAACTTGACAATTTCAGCTACAAACTAGTCTTGTCACCATAAGGCCATTTATTAATGAGGTAGCAAGCACAAACTTGCAATTTTGGGCATTAAAGAGAAAGGAAGTTGATAGAAATCAACTGATACAGAGATGTGTTTAACGAAATCTGTATCAAAGTATTACTGGAAATAACACTCTGCGACTGCAGAATACAAGCTTAATGGAAAGAAATGCAGAAAAAAAATACAAAGGTAACCCAGAACCTATCAGAGTAATTTGAGGAACTCTGATTAACCCTCCTAACTTCTTATCCACTTTCTTGGTGCCTCCAAAATGGAGTATGATTCACTATATAGGGAATAACCGAATTCTCCTCCACGTCAGCAACTTCTAGAACCTCTTCCCTCCTTACATCTAACAAACTTGCTGACTCACCCAAAGGAATTAATCCCCTGTGACGTCTCCTACGGTACATTTTTATGGGAGCAGCCTCATCAGAAGTCGTTTAAGATTTCAATATACAAGAATCAATTTGTTCGGACACTGGACATATTTTAGATTATTTATAAACACTAGTCAATAGTCCATGAACAAAAAAAAAAAAAAATCTTTATTAACATCCACAAGAAGCATGGGAAAGGAGGGAGATTGTTAGGAAGGAAGCAACGATAGCATTATTGAATTTTTACTAACTTTACCTTCAAAAAAAAATTCTTAAAAATGTTGCCTATGCATAGTGATGTTTTGAAGACATACAACGGCAAACTAGAAAAGAAATACTAAGAATATGATGTATACTTGCTCAGAGGTAATTAATAACGTTGGCACACCATCCTTTAGGTAGTCATCAACAGGGAGCCTTTGTAAAAAGGCTTCTGCCTAAGGAAAAAATTGAGAGCAGCTAAATAAGCGCCAGAGTATCAGCTGCACAACTATAAGAGAACAGTAGCATTTTATCAATATGTTAATAATTACATGACCTCCCCAGGTGCCAACTTCAAACAGAGGATGAAACAAACTGAATCCATTGAATAATTTTTTGATAAAATAGAAACCACTGACGTGACAGTCAAAAACTATGAGCAACATGATACCCTAGAACTAACTACTATTTGGTATTGCTCTTAACTTATTTTATAAGGAGCAGAGTAGTCAATAATATAAACATGTCTTAAACAAAATAGAAGCACACAGAATCAGAACCCCAATATCAACAAATAAAGAGCATAAAACCTCTTCTTTTGTATTTAATTTTAAAGAACACTTATGCAATATTCATTCAAAATGTTAGAAGGATAGTAGCTGATAGGAACCTTGCCTCCTCTAGATGGGATAAGCCCATTAAGGTTTATCAGCGTAGGCCCAGACCCAAGTGAGTCTATGTTAGTTGTTTGTAAGTGTGAGTAGGGAGGGCAGATTAGGAAACTCACCTCATTCAGTTAGTTAGTGGAGTGTGTGTGTGTGTGTATGCGCACATTCTGACATTCTGTTATATATGATTCTGTAACGATGATTCAGGATCATCGATTTTGGGATCCTTAGTGGAATTTGGGGAGCAGAGAGACCCTCTCTCTTGCTTGGAGAGCGTCGGCTCTCAGCTAAAATCTCTTCCCTATCTTGCTGTCTTCTCCTCTTCTTTTGATTTGCAAGTACCATTGATACAGAACATATCATAGCTTAAGGATACTATCATGAATTTTGATAGTTCCCTCAGAAACACAGATGAAAACTGAAGTGTTTATGGTAATCTCGTCATGACAGCATTTGGTCTGTACTTATGGAAAGGTTAATATTTCGTAATTTCTTCCTAAGAATGGCCAAAGAAGCTGGATCTGTCAATTACACACTGGAGTACACACTATATCCTCAATTAATAAATGACCCAGGTGACAAAGAACCTAACCACCACCAAAACTTAACTAGGGGAAATGCAACATACTGGGTCAGCTGCAATTAAAATAGTTGGTTCATCAACGCTCTGTTGATTTGTGGTAGTTTGAAGTTTGGATATAATGGCATTGGCCTGACACATGTAATTCACATCCACAAGCAGAGAACAATTGATCTTAAAATACACCCTTCCATTAAAAGACAGAAAAGGCACCAAAACAGTTGACATCAGAAAGCAGTTATAGCATATCTTTCTAAGGTTTCTCTACTCTCTAGCAGAATTAGTACATGTTCCGAATCGATTATTTTGAGTAAACCACCATTATGGTCCCTGAAAGTAATATAATGTTGTCACATCAATCCTTAAAACTAAAGAAATTCCAAATAAGTCCCTAAAACTTCCAATTGTTTCATTTAGGTCCCTAAACTCAATCACTTACTATCATTTTGGCCCATTAACACGTATTAATATCATCACTTGAGTCGCACATTTTTTTATAAAAAAAATAATTAGATTAATGTGATTGAGGAATTGCACTTTCAAAAACATACTTGGAACTTTCTTAGTTTCAGAAACTAATGTAATGTTATACACTTTCAGAACTAAAATGGTGGATTACTCCGGTTATTTTCAAAGAAATAATCACTCATTACTTTTAAAAGGTCTTGTAAAAAATTTAATGAAAATAAGTTGAACCAAACGCAATCTAAATCTCACACATGACATGACTAACACAAACAAACCTTGGCTTCCGCGAGAGCCATAACCAAGTCTTCTGGAGTTTCCTTTCGGATGCTCTTTTCATCAGTATCTGCAGTCTATATGAGACAGTCAGTGAAAATTAAAACTAAGCTAAACCTAAAAATACGATGAAACAAGAGGAAAATAAATGGGTGAATCCGAGGTATGAAGCAACCAACCATTATCGTGAATTCGTATCCCATTTCGGATAATATCTTGCGGCGCGCGACGGAGGAAGAACCCAATATAAGCTGAGTTGATAACGAGAACGAGTGAGTACTGAGTAATGTAATATGATGTGGAGAAAATTTGAAGTGGAACCCTAACTAACAGCAACAGTACTTTGTAGGAAGAAGTGGAAGGTTGCATCGCAAGCTCTCCGACGAAATCAAATGGATGGCGGGAACAGGTGCAAAATAATGGATTGGAATTTGAAAAGGAAAAAAAATTAAAATAATACTATTTTACAACTTTGTGCTGCGTTTCTTTGGGAAAAAAAATTAAAATAATATTATTTTAAAAAAATTATAAATTTGAAACTGTTTTATAAGTATTTACAAATATAAGATTGTCAAACACGTCTAATTTGAACGAAAATTAGGTGTGGTTAATCATGTCCAATTTGGGTGTGTTTGAGCCATGTATATGCTAAAAATTGATTGTGTGATTAGCGTTTGCACGCGATTTTTGTTAAATTAGTACAAAAATTGATTTTCCTAATTAAACTACTTTAGGAACTGAACTAATTCAATTCAATGGTTCAAAAACTGGCGTACGATAGAATTCTGGAAATTGATTTTGATAGAAATGTCCGATCAAGGCGTACCATATGCCAAAACGCTTGAAATTAAAAGAAATAATTTAAAAAAATAAAAAACAGCATTGAATTAACTACTTAAATAATTAAAAAGTATAAAAAAGGAAATTTTTGGATGATTGAATCCTAACTCCTAATTTTCACCTACTTAGAGGCGTTTTTTGGAAAAAATAGTTGACTTCAGGGATTTGCCCAGGCCTTCTCTTAGTTTCGAGCGTTTTGACATATCATACTTCTCGATTAGACGTTTGTATCAAAATTTATGACCGTTTGAAGTTTATATAATCAATATTACCACTAATTCCTGCAGGGAAATCATACATCAGTGACATGTGTTCCAACGTATTTCACTTGGCTCTCCAGCGAAATACCTTACATTGCCATGTGTCCTGCCCTTGTCTCCCCAACGTATTTCGCTTGACAATTTTTTTTAACGTAGCACAATGGTCGAGGTCTCAACAATTTTACTTGTTGGCAGAACTTCATTGTATAAATAACCCACTCACAAACACTAGAGAAAAAGTCAAAAAACTTTTAGAGATAAAGTGAAATGGTAAATATTATAAAAAAGTTAAAATTTTTGGCAAATATGGGACTATCAAACACGCCCATATTAGACGTGTTCAGTCACGCCCAAATTAGACGTGTTCAATCATGCCTAATTTTAAACGTGTTTGACAACCCATATTTATAAATAATTTCAAAGCAATCCAAATTTATAATTTTTTATTAAAATAATATTATTTTAATTTTTTTCCTGCGTTTCTTTCTACAAGTATATTTATAGAAATATGAAAAAAAAAACTGAAATTATATTATATTATTAGATTTTATTATTATTTAGGTCATGATTGAGTTTCGACCTAATTATGATAGTTAAAAAAAATGAAAAAAAATAAAATATAATAAAATTATGTTTAGCTTAAATATATTTTTACTTTTCATAGAATTAACAAATTTTGATTTTGATCCTTATAAAAAAATCATTTGATTTTTATCTTTCAAAAGCTCGAAATTTTGTTTTTAATTTCTACTATTATGTCGAATTTGTTAACCAATGCGTTTAGCAAAAGTTCAAGTCAATATCATAAGTAACATTTGTTAGTGTTGGTAGTACAACGTTAGCTTGTAATACCTCCGAAAAAAAATTAGATTCTTAAAATAAATATTATTTATCTATCTTAAATGAACTTTAAGGATAAAAATTAATGATTTTAGATTTTGGAATGATGAAAGTTAAAAAAAATCTGGGACCAAAACAAAAATTTTCTTGTTTGTCAAATTAATCTTTTTAATATTGGCTAAAGTATATGGATTATCTTTTTTCTTATTTTTTGTTTTATTGATTCTCTAAATTTAAAAAAAAAATTTAAATTGATCTCCTTACTTATTTAATTAATGACAAGTTAGTTATTTCAAAAAATTGATATTTTTTTTATTATTTTTGAACACGATTTTGAATCTTTTTCTAATGGATTTAAGATGTGAAACTTATTTAATTAGATTCATCCACATGAAAATTATAGAAATCAACTAATATTCTAAACAAAAAGACCATAAATGTAGTGAAAATCACATAAAAAATGAGTCCCCTGAATAATAATAAATATGTGACATTATATTTTTAGATTTTTGGTTGATCATGAAATTCACTTTTCATACATGTTTCATCTTGTTTATGTTTCTTTTTTGGTCCAAACATTAATTGATTCTCATAGTTTTCATGTAAATGAATCTAATGAGACAAATTTCACATCTTGAATCAATCAAAAATATGTTCAAAATCGTATTAAAAAATAAATAAAAATATCAATTTTTTAAAAGGATTAACTTATCACTAATTAAATATTAATAAATAAGGGAATCATTTTAGAACTTTTAAAAATTTGGAAACCAATTTACAACCAAAAATTAAATTAAGGGACATTTGTATATTTTAGCCTTTAATATTTTGCTCATTTCTCTCTCACTTCGTTTTAGTTCGGAAGGTGTACAATATCATTTCTATTATTTATATTCATCCAAATGAGAAATTAAAAAGAACTTGACAGAAACTATATGCTCTACCATCAAAAGGTTGGTATGTCCTCGAGGTAATTTAATTTAACTATTTTTACATTTATAAGGATTACACGGCATGGATACAATACAAGCCATATATAGAAAAATAAGAAACCAATCAAAATTAAATGACACTTGATTTTGTTATCATAGAATGATAGAAAGCTGGGTGCATCATGCATGCATTTTAATCTTCACTTGGTTTGATTGGTTGGTAATGAGCTAATATGCATGTCTCTCTTTCATATACTTCAGTGGAGGCTTAGAACCTTCATCCTGCATGACCATAAACTTACATAATCAAACTCTAGCCACATTAACTTACATAAGGAACAACAATTACATAGATAAAATAAGTCTATGTATAGTCCCTAAGTAGATGTGAAACAGAGCAAACAAACATCAATAATAAAGCAGAAAGAGTCTAAATCTAAATTATGTAGAATGAAGTTTACTTGGGTTAAAGAACTACAAATTACTACTTTGAACAAGTAAAGACAAACAAAAGTGTATATAAACATAGAGGGTTAAACACAAAAGATTCAAATCAAACTCCTCAGCACTTGCATACATTTTTTCTTTTATGTTTATTTGTTCCATGTGGGGCTTTATAATTCTCTAACACTGCTTAAGCAATATATACCCATGAGGTTCAAATGTTCAATAAGAATTTGATTTCAACCTTTGTTCTTCATCCATGTAACTATAACCTCTGATGCTGCCTCCTCCTGTTGCAGCAGCATTTCTGTAATTGGGCAAGGGCACGTGACCTTCTTCGATCTTCTTCAAATCATCAACGAGCATCTCATAGTGCCTTTTCACTTCCTCCACCGTCTTACCTCCCACGGCCCTGGCCAAGTTCTGCCACCGATCGGGAGTGTCCCTGTCGTAGATGGCCAAAGCATTCTCAAACTTTTTGTTCTGCTTTGTTGTCCAAGCTGAGCTTGAGGCCATTGAGGCAACACTATATATGTAAAAATCAGAACTATGAGGATGAGGAGATTGTCATTCGTGATAACCTTTATATACTAGTGGATGGTCTTGGGAAAAAGTGTGTGAGTTGTAGGTTATGTACTTGTTGCACATGCTAGTTATTGATTTCCACCAACAAATATTTTTATAATTTTCACTTGATCATACTAATTGCACGCGATTAATTCCTTGAGCGTACTAATTGCATTTAATTCTGATTTTATGCATGGAAAAGATTTTATTGGGGTCGAAAAGGTATCTATTTTAGTGATCTCTATGCCTTTTAGGGAAAAATATTCATGTGGTCTAGAGGTACATGAAATACCCTTTGATTTCTAAACTTAATGGTGGAACAAGTTGTGAAAAATCTGACAACTTTGTAGGTAAATTTAACGAGTTTCCAATTAAGTTTAATAATACTTAAAACTTTAAGAATTTTTGTATTTGAAAAATCTATAAGAAATAGTTCAAGTTAAGTAATAAACTCATTACTCTCGCCCACTTTCAATTAACCGATAAAGTTATTGCATTATGTAAATCTTACTCATTCTACTAATTCCTTTTCACATGCATGATTTCCATTACCAAAAATTAGGGGCATCTGGACTATAAAGAATTCAAAATATGATTGTCCTAAATTTTACATCACCACTAGTTCGTTATGCTATAAGTGTGTGTTTGATACAACTTTCAACACATGCGTTAAGATAAGAGATCATGTTAAAATCTATAAATAGGCATAAGCTATTCCTTTTTGCTTCACTTTGGATGTGCATTAGGGGGGACAAGTGAGAAACCAAACATGCTGTAAGTGCGTGTTTGGATTCACATTACATCAAAATACTAGCATAGTCACCTGCACAAACACTAAACCTTGTGTTTGCAAAAGGTTGTTTCTTGTAACATTTTGTCTAAACCATGGTTTGGAAATTCTCAAGTGAAATTCAAACACACTATATATTATATCTAAGTTAGAATATCAATAGATAAATTGTATTCCCAAAAGATATCAGTTTTAAACTCTTAAGTTATGCTTATGCAGCACAGTTCCCACGAGATTGAACACTAAATTGAAAAGTTTAGTTTATTTTTTTTAGGTTGGTTTATCATGATATTTTATTGTCTCTTGTGCTGCATTCTAACATTTTGTACAGTTAGAGAGGACAACATGGGTCCGTTAAACGTTCACGGGCGCAGGTATCATGCGTCTGTGTAGAAAACTTCACGTCAAGATCATCAAAGAGCTGTGTATGGATCAGACAGGAAAAACACAAAAGCAACTTTTCACATTTTGGATGTTTTCAATTTCTCTTTTCTATATTTGTGGTTAAGGCACGGAAGTGGCTGCAATTCATATCAGTCATTACTCCCTACTTACTCAGCAATCTTTTAAGACAATGTTAGGTTGTGCTGGCTCCCATCTACCAATGTTAATTAGTCCACATCAGTCATCATGGTTTTTGACATTGTACAATTCTGAATATATATATATATATATATATATATGTATATATGCGGCTACAAATTTGTCACGTTTATGTTCCTTCCATTACGCCTAATCACTTCAATTTTTGGTTCCTACTTGTTATTTTTTTCTCTTTATAAAAAGAAAAAAGGTGACAATTGTATAACTTTTTTTTTAATTTACTCTTAGATAAGACTAAGATATGTTGGAACAAGAATAAGAGGAAAAACAAACATAGCAAACTGTATATATGTTATGTTGTTGCCTACTTAAATCTTGTCTTAACTAAAAGATAAAAGCTATGCGCTGCAAAGTGTACCTCAGATCGAGCATAGGGCGCTTTCCATCTGTTTCACATTTACATAAGCTCGCGTTTGGATTATAGTTTGTAAATCATGGCACTTCTCCTGGAGAAACATTGTTTTTCCTTAACTTTAACTTAAACCATGGTTTTGGGGCTAGATTGTTGCACCAAATATTGTGTCTCTTTTCCTTAAAATTTAGATTTGAATTTAATTTAATTCCAAAAAATTTCGACAATAATTTGGGGACTAAATTTATGAGGTAAGACTTATTTATACTTATATACATTATTTTAGTTATATTATTGATTGATACGATTTCACTTATACATGAATTTGATATCTTTTAAAATTTAAGTTTGAAACTAACTTAATCCAAAAATTAATTCATGAGATAAGAATTATTCTCTACTAGACTAATATAAATTATTTTGATGATGTCACTAGTTAAATTCTTTGAAGAGTTTTTATAATTTGAATTTTTTTACAATATTAATCAATTAGAAATAATCCTAAGTATGATCTCTAATGTTAACTATCACAAAAGTGAAACAATATTATGATATATTTATAATAAAATTATCTAGAATGTGTTTGAGTAACCATTTCCAAATGTGAAAGACACATTTTATTGATCGAATTGGTGTTTAATGGTCCTTTTAAAAGGGTAAACAAATTAACATGCTATTATACTTATCAATAATATATAAAGCTTACATTTTAATAACAAAATCCAACCATAAACAATCCATGAATAGTTTTGGCGATTTATGGGGTTGGTGTGCAAACTGTAAACTAGACATTGTTACACAGCATCAGTTACAAATGGGCTTATTTCATACACATGGAATGAATTTGACAGCAAATGAAAGTTGTGACCAAGAACAGAATCTTCATATATCTTTAGACTTGTGCTACTTTATCTATGCCTACATGCATGGAATATAACCGGGCTCGTCCATTGGTCACTGAATTTAATGCCTGTGTCACCAACAATGTTCATTACTGGAAATTATTACATAGTCTTAGACCACCACATGTTTATTAACTCAGCCAATTTTTACACAACATGCAACCAAAATTTTCAGTTTACAAGAAAAAATTAATAATATTTAATTACATATCAGGTAGAAATTGGTTGAAACTATATGATCATGTATCATGTAATAATTTCTCATTCATTGCAGACAAATTTGAAGGTTGCAAGTGATGTGATGCTGATACATTTGGAATCCTTATCATCCGCGTATATCCAAAGCTGAATTTATCAATGAAGAGCATCTTTTTCTACTTCACAAGCTTTATAATCACTCTCCACTGCCAATACAAGTTGGAATTGGGACCACAACACTGATTTGTAACCGCAGATTGGGAGATCCATGTTTAGATTCCAAAGTTTGGATGCTCTGTCTGACACTAGTCAGTAGTCAAAGAGAATTAGCTGCTAAAATTGTTCCAAATATGTTATTTCAACAACTGATTTTTCATATTTTTAATTCACACTTTTTGAATGAAGATATTTTTTTATCCGTGGGAATTGAAGACATTGTGAAGGTATTTATAATAACTAACACATCTTATTCAATCAATTGAGTTAGACCCCCTTAACTTTTGAATGAAGATATAGAAACAAAGGATTTATCCTTTATTCTCCCTTCCTCTCCCTTTTTATTCACGCAAGAAACTGCAAAAACAAAAGAGAAAAAATTGAAATGTAAAGCATTATTATATTTTAGGTGCAACTCATCTTATTTTGGTTTGAATTGGGTAACACCATTTGGAATCTTTATCATCCGGGTTTATTTCCCACCAATCATTAGGTGTCTATTCTTTTGGTGAGGTCCAATCCTCACAAGTTGAACAAGTTTATTCTGGTTCTGGATACCCTTGATTTTATATATTATGGACTAATCCTTATTTTTACTACACCGAAACAGGTTTCAGTCAATTCTTTTACCTGCCATAAAGTTTTAGCAGATCATGACATTCGTGGGGGAATATTTGAATATTTTTAAAGGAAGAGACAAAATGTCATAAACCCAAAAGAAAAGTTCTGATGCAGAAAGGTATAAATGTTATGGAATCTGGAGCAACCAACAAATGTTGGTTGTATTTTTGTTCTCATTTGATTGAAAAATATGATATATAGTGTCATACTACTGTCATTGTTTATTCTCGTTTCTTAAAGAGAAAACGAATTAGTTCAAATTCCTTAAGAAGTGTTTCATGTTCTTTAATTTAGTTCTATATACTTGGTCTAACTTAGATCACATAATAATACACATTAGCTATCATCTTTAAAACTCACTAAAACACACAGCACAATTGAATGAAACACTGTATTGATAGCAAAACTCAAAAAAATCAGAGTATACAGTTTATGAACCTTGCTTATATAGCAGGTTACAAACATAGGTAGTGAGTCAAAGTTTATAACTCAGCTAACTGAAATTAGTTATCTAACTAACTTTAAAACTTTGAATTATTTCTAACACTCCTCCTTAATTCAAAGTTGCATTTACACATACAATTCCAATTGAATCTCTTAACTCTCCAAACCTTTCTAACTTCAAGGCTTTAGTAAAAATATTTGCCAACTGAATTTCAGTTCTGCAGTGCTCTATCTTCAACTTCTCATTGCTAACTTGTTCTCTTAAAAAATGAAATCTTGTTTCTATATGCTTGCTCCTACCATGAGATGTTGGATGCCTTGCTAAATCAATTGCAGATTTGTTGTCCACCAGCAACTTCACATTGCTTTTACATTTCACTTGCAATTTTGTCATCAAGGCATCTAGCCATACAACTTGACATGCAGTTTCTGAGACTGCAATGTACTCTGCTTCACAAGAAGAGAGTGCTACAACAGGTTCCTTAGTGGAGGTCCAAGCGATTGGTGCTCATCCAAAGAAGAAAATATAGCCTGCTGTGCTTTTCCTATCACACTTGTCTCCAGACCAATCTGAATCAGATTATCCAACTAATTTTGGTTCTACATCAGTCAGATCTTCATCTGTATCATTCTTTAAGACAAGTCCAACTTCAGCTGGTGTTCCTACTGGATTACTTTGCTGCATGTTGAATCTCTTCAATAAATCTTTTGCATATTTAGATTGATGCATCACTATACCATATTGAGTCACTTTAAACTCAATTCCCAGAAAATAAGTGAGGAGTCCAAGGTTACTCATCTCAAATTCATTCATCATTTTACCTTTGAACATGTTAATAGCATTCTCACTACTGCCAGTAATTAGAAGATCATCAACATATAGACAGACTATCAATTTTTCTGCTTTCTCACTGTTTTTCCAGCATTTCACATAGACTCTATGTTTTGAGGTGCATTTCTCAAAACCAATTTGGGACAAGAAGCTGTCAATTCTCTTGTTCCAAGCTCTTGGAGCTTGTTTAAGCCCATAAAGTGCTTTCTTGAGCTTGTACACCTTACTCTCTTTACCTCTGACCTCAAACCCCTGTGGTTGATGCACATAAACTTCTTCTTCTAAGGGAACATTTAGGAAAGCAAATTTCACATCAAGTTGATGCATGGACCAGTCAGCATTCGTTGTAATGGCTACTATCAATCTGACAGTTTCAATCCTTACCACTGGTGCATATATTTCACCATAATCAATTCCTGCTTTTTGCAAGAAACTTTTTGCTACCAGTCTGGCCTTATACTTCACTACTTCTCCCTTAGGATTAACCTTCACTTTGTAGACCCATTTCAGTGCTATAGGTTTCTTGTGCTGAGGGGGATCTACCAATTCCCAGGTTTAATTCTTCTCAATAGAGTTGATTTCTTCCTTCATGGCTTTTAACCATTTTTCATTTGTCACTGCTTTTTCAAATTCAATAGGCTCAGCTTCTGCTATAAGTGCAAAATGCACTAATTCACCTTCTGAGTTTACTGTTGAGTCTTGAAACAGCTCATGATCTCTTAAATGAGATGACAATTGACTTATCCTTTCTGATCTTCTCACAGTTTGTGTCTCTATTGTCAGTTAGTGCAGCTGAGGTTTCTTCTTCTAGAAGTATTATGGACTGAGCCTCTTTAGAGGTTGTTTCCCACTTCCAGCTTCTACTTTCATCACATATCACGTCCCTACTTACAGTAACTTGACCATCTTCTAGATCATACAGTTTGTAGCCACCAATTGAGTGATAGTCCAACAAAATGTGTTGAGTGCCTTTGTCATCTAGCTTTCTTCTTAGCTGATCAAGAACATGTTTGTAACAAATTGAACCAAATACCCTTAAGTGAGTCACATCTGGCTTTAATCCAGTCCAGGCTTCTTCTGGTGTCATACCTTCAAGTCTCTTAGTAGGAGATCTGTTCAAAATATAAGTTTCTATTGATACAGCTTCTCCCCATAAGTAGCTTGGTAGGTTTTTGCTTTTCAGCATACACCTCACCATATTCATTATTGTTATGTTCCTTCTCTCAGTTGTACCATTGTGTTAAGGTGTGTATGGTGGTGTTACTTCATGCATTAACCCTTCACTTTCACAAAACTGTTTGAAATCATTTGACACATATTCGCCCCCACCATCTGTCCTTCGAATCTTAATCATTTTTCCACTTTGCTTTTCTACTAGACATTTAAATTTTCTAAAGACTTCTAGTACTTCATGCTTTCTCTTAACTAGGTAGATCCAAACTTTCCTAGTTAAATCATCAATGAAAGAAATAAAGTACCTATTTCCTCCAGGAGTCTCCACTTGCATAGGACCACAAACATCAGAGTGAATGATGTCAAGTTTCTCAGTTGCTTTTGTGGGAAGATACTTGCTGAAGCTGCTTCTAGCTTGTTTGCATTCAATGCACTCCTTGCACACCTCTTTTGGGACTAAGACCTAAGGTAGTCCTTCAACCATTTTGTGTTGGGCAAGAAGATGTAGGTCCTTAAAACACACAGCACACAATTGAATGAAACACTGTATTGATAGAAAAACTCAGAAAAATCATAGTATACAATTTATGAACCTTGCTTATATAGCAAGTTACAAACATAGGTAATGAGTCACTAACTCAGCTAACTGAAATTAGTTATCTAACTAACTTTAAAACTTTGAATTATTTCTAACATCATCAACAACATAGGGTCAAATTCTACTAGGTTGTAATAGATGAGTAGAATCTTATATTCTGATCAAAACTAATGGTTTTATGCTCCATACTTTAGATTCATACATAAAAGACTCGATCATATTCGAGACATGATGAGATAGATTCTAGCACCTTGTTGTACTTATTGGATGTCATTTTTGCAATGTATTCTCCATAAAAAGGCAAGCCGTATATAGAAGATCATGATGTCAAATACTTTTATCCCTCTAATTATGTAATACTTCACTACGTCCTTGCTACCCACACCTATTGCAATTATTTGTGAAGTAGTTGTGCAAATAAAAATGAAATGAATAAATTTTTGTGGGAGCAAAGTGTGTTAGCTACAACTACAAGGAGAATTTTAATTTGAAATTGCTATTTAGTATGAAATTTTTTGCACCAAACATACGTAATAGGTAAATTGTTATTTATTCTACACTGTATACTAATCAAATAAAAATCACATTAAATATTAATATATTTTAAGATAATTATAAAAAAGTCATTGTAAATATGATTTTTTTATTAGGGATTTAGGGCATGTTTGTTTTAATGTTACAAAATCTCCATTCAATGGATTTTCACACTTTCCCATGTACCAAACGTGAGAGCAAGAAATTGAAGTTTTTCCATTTAATGGAAAACTAACGCTCTTGGAGTGCTAAGACTATGTAAGTTACTATTGGCACGGCCGATAGTGCTATTGGTACTACCCACCCACGTGGGTAGATTTTTTTGCTATTCCAAAAATACTCTTCGCATGGAAACATATTTCCATTAAAAAACATATACAGTGGAATCAATAATCGGGCCCTAAGACTATTTATGAACAGAGTATCCAAATAACAGATACCCAATGGGTTAATTATGAATAGAAAAATCAAATAAATGGGATGTCCTTTTTTTAGTTGGGCTTCACTAGACTACACCTAGTCGGCCGTTGCTATTACAAAATTTGCTATTGGCACTACTAGTCATAGAAAATTGTCCATTTTACCATTCTCTCTTTTTCTTACACCCTCAAATCTTCTCCCTTCCTTCCCCATTCACCCAACTTTTTCACCTCAAAATTTACAATGGAATCATGATTTCGTTGTATTTCTGTCCAAAGGACATTTTCGAAATAATGCTAAAAGGCACCCTCATGGATAGTGCCATTAGCAATTTTGGTAGTGCTAATATCAACTCCCCACATAGTTTCATTTAGGTGATGGGCTAAAGCATGCAATTTTTTAGTTGGGCTATAGTACCAAAAGTAATGGGATTGAGTTTTTTAAACTATACTCTTTTTCTAACATTTGTTATTATGGTTACAGAGCGAGAGACAATAAGAACAATTTAAAATGCAACTAAATAACTCTTCTCTTGTTCCTTTGTCAATTATTTTTCATTTTCATCCATACTTTGCTTGTTGTTTTGTGTGTAAAAAGTGTTATAAGTACATTCACAACTTGACGAAACAAAATGCATAAATTGCACAAGTGGAAAATATATAGCTTTAAAATAAGAGGATGGAAAATACACTCACACTCACGTTTCAGATTCCATTTTAATATGAACTTTATAATATAAATTTAATTTCTACATCATAGACCACGTTCTACTATATCAATAATTTATAGCAATTTGTCTTTATAATTTTTGATAGGAAGCTGATGAACCTTATGAGTAATGTTTATATTGGTAAACTATTATTATCTTATCCCTTCTGAATGGTCATACTCCTTCATTGATTAGTATTTTTGAATCCATATGCGCTACATCTCTCATAACCTTAAACGAGAGAGATAGTTACTAAGGTTATGGATTGGGCCTAGGAGTATTTCAGCCCAAATTGAGAGATAAAAATAATTGTGGCAGGGCTAATACGGATTTGGGCCAGGGGATCAGTTTTCAGAGTTTGCGGAATGGGCCAATAAACACAACGTAAAAACAATTAGTGGAGCCAGTTGGGGAGCAAGAGGAAGGTCAGGAACTAGACATTGAAGATAGCACAAGGAAAATAGCCATAGAAGATTGTCAAGGAGATGAACAAGACAGAATCTTGATGTCCAACTTGGCGGGGGTAAGTTACATAAAAGGGCCTATAGAAAAGCTACATTTCATGGTAGCTTGCAAGTTATGGGGGCATGCGGACACAAACAATCTTCTTTGGGCAATATTTTGAAGAAGGAGCATCAGAACCATCAATATTTTAGTAACACTATCTCCAATACTAATGTCAAGTCTTGCAATAAAATTTTCTGATTGAAAACTGACAAGACGGAGGCAAAAAAGGATTTGGAGCATGGGAAAATTATGGGGGTTAACTTTGATGGTATGGAATATGCAATGGTGGTCTAGTTGAAAGGTATGGTAAAGAGGGATCAAAAGGAGATAGAAAATATTAAGAAGGTAAAAAATAGAGGAGCACAAGGAGGTTTAAAATGAAAATTCTCTCTTACAATGTTAGGGGTTTGGGGAATAAAGTGAAGTGGAGTTATATAAGGAAATTAGTCATTAGAGAGGAGATTCAACTTTTGTGTATTCAAGAATCAAAAAAAGAAGAGGCAACCAAGGAGATGTGTTTGGCACTTTGGGGAAATTAAGAGATGCAATGCTCGTTCGTTCCATCAGAAGGGGCGTCGGGACATATGATTTGCATTTGGGAACCTCTTTGCTTTTCTATGTCTTCTTGCTTTCATGGGGAGGGGTTCCTTGGGTTGGAAGGTATTTGGAGGAAGAAAGAGCGTGAGGTTGTCTTAGTGAACATTTATTCACCTTGTGAGAGAGAAGAGGTTGAGGGAGTGGGAGGTGCTTAAGGGTATTAGGAGTAAGTGTAAGATTAAAAAATGGTGTTTGTTGGGGGAGGAGTCCAATGCTTTCATTAAGTCTTTGAAGTTGATGGATATACCCTTTGTGGGGAGGAAGTTCTCTTAGTATAGGCCTAGTGGTATGACGAGTATAATAGATAGACTCTTAGTGTCTAAGGAGTGGTTTGATGCTTGGCAAGGGTGTATGGATGGGGGGCATATGTGTTGAAAGAAAACATAAGGAGGTTGAAAAAAAAAAGAATGGAATGTGAATGTACTTGGTGACGTAGATAAAAAAAAAATAGAAGTCATTGAAAAGATGAATAAGCTTGACTTGAAGGAGGAAGAGAAGGGTTTCAATGATGATGAAATTCCACAAAAAAAAGAAACTATATAAGGAGTTTTGAAGGTTGGCAACCCACGAAGAATCCTTGATTAGGAAAAAATCTAGGTGTAGATGGGTGAAAGAGGGAGATCAAAATACAAAGCATTTTCACTCATTGGTGAGTTGGAGGAAAAAATTGTTGAAAGGTCTTGATATAGATGGAAGGTGGGAGGAGAATCCTACGATGGTGAAGGAACAAGTAAAAGAGTTTTTCAAAAGAAAGTTTTGTGATAATGGAGGTCAACGGCCAAAGTTGGATGATGTTAATTTCAATCAAATCTCATGGGAAGAAGGAAGGATGCTTGGGTCCTCCTTTGGGAAGGTAGAAGTTAAGGAAGTGATTTGGGATTGTGATAGTCAAAAGAGCTTCAAATTAGATGGTTTACACTTCAATTTTCTAAAAAAATTTGGAAAATTATGAAGGATGATATTTTGAAGTTTGTGATCGAGTTTCACTCTCATGGTGTGCTTCCAAGGGATAACAATGCTTCTTTCATTGCTCTTGTCCCGAAGGTAGATGACCCACAAAGCCTTGGGGAATTTATACTTATCTCACTTGTTGGTTGCTTTTACACAATATTAGCAAAACTACTTGCTAATATGTTGATGAAAGTATTAAATGGAGTTATTGATCAAAAGCAAAACACTTTCTCAAAAGATAGGTATCTTCTTCATAGTACCTTGGTGGCCAATGAGGTTATTGATGATGCAAGAAGGGAGAAGAAGGAATGCCTCTTTTTCAAAGCAAATTTTAAGAAAGTCTACAATTTGGTGTGTTGGGATTTATTGTTCTACATGCTTAGGAGGTTGGGTTTGGTGACAAGTGGATTGGTTGAATTAAGGCTTGTATTCTATCAAATACTATTTCAATGTTGGTTAATGGAAGCCCTACTTTTGAGTTCGTAGCACAAAAAGGGTTGAGACAAGTCAATCCTTTAACCCTATTTCTTTTTAACATTGTAGTTGAAGGCTTAAGTGGGATGACGAGACAAACAATTAAGAAAAATATCTTCTCCAGCTATTTGGTGGGAACCTCAAAGTTGAGGTTAACTTACTCTAATATGCGGACAACACTTTTTTTTTTTGCGAAGGCTACTCTTACTAATGTTCTTACAATAAAAAGTATGTTGAGATGTTTTAAGCTTGTATCAAGCTCAAAGTAAATTTTCATAAATAGAAGAATTTGGAGCTTTGGGGGTGGAAGATAATGTTTTGGAAAGTTTTGCTATATTGATCAATTGCCAATTGATCTAGTTGCCATTGCTTTATCTTGGAATCCCAGTTGGAGCTAACCTAAGGAAAATAGAAACTTGGAGACCAATTGTTGAAAAAGTAGCTAAAAGGTTGAAGTCATGGAAGCATAAATCATTGTCATTTACGAGAAGATTATGTTTGGTTAACTCAGTAACCTCATCCTTCCCTCTATTTTATATGTCTTTATTCACGATTCCTTGTGATGTTGTTAACCATATTGAAAAATTGCAAAAAGTGTTTCTTTGGGGAGAGGATGAAAATAGGAGGAAAATAAAGTGGGTAAATTAGAGGAAGATTTGTTGGCCAAAGAATGTCGGGAGATTGGGTGTCAAGGAGTTGAGAAAGTTTAATAAGGCACTTTTGGTGAAAATGACGGTGGAACTTATTTTTTCAAGAGGAAGCTTTATGGGTCAAAATTATCAATTCGATGTATGGGATTAGAAGGGTCTCTTGGAAATTTATGTGTCAAGAAACTCATCAATTTGGTGGAGGGACCCATGTGAAATGTGTGGTGGCAAGAAAACTCTTGATGGTTCCAATCAATGGTTAAATGGAAGATAGGGAGAGAAGATAAGATTAGATTTTGGTTAGATAATTGGCTTAGGGAAGATATGCTTGTTTGTGCATTCCCTAGATTATTTGTCATATCTACACAACAAGCATTGACTAGACAGAGCTTGGAAGTGGGAAGTTAGCTTGAGGAGACCATGTTTTGAGTAGAAGGATAAATTTCGATGGAATTACATAGGAAGGTGGAAGATACTTGAGGCTATAAGATAGTGAGGATTGCCGGAACTGGACAAAAGGTTCATCGGGATTGTATTTGGTGAATTCGACTTATCTAGTGTAACAAGATTAAGGGAAGGATTTCATGATGAAGAGGAATTTCATAAAGTATGGGAGTTAAAGTCTCCTCCAAAGGTTCCCTGCCACATATAGAGATTGTTACATAATAGAATGCTAACCATACAAAACTTGATTAGGAGGGGGATCTAGCTGGAGTCTATAGTGTGTCCTTTTTGCTTCCATGCGGAGGAGAATAATGATCATATATTCTTTCTTGCCTGAAAAGCTATGATATATGGTGCAATTGTTACCCCTGGCTAAAGGAAAATACTATTCTTCTAAGTTCTACATCAATACATTTCCTAAAACATGAAGGGGCATCTACATCTAGAAGGGGTCAAGAAATTAGAATGGTCATGTGGAGTTCAGTAGTATGGAATATATGGAGGATGAGAAACAGTTGTATATTCAGAGAGGGTGGTTTCGATCACAATCAAATAATACAAGATATTATATTTTTTAGCTGGTTATGGCTAAAAAAATTGTCTAAATTTGATATTTGCTCTTTTATGCAATGACAAGTATTAGATCATTGAGGGTATTAGAGCATCTCCAATAGAAGATCAACATTTGTGATCTTATCCAACTTTTTGGAGGACCTCATGTTGCCACATCACTCTAAAGATCTTTCTAATTTTTTGTTCTAATAGAAAATCAAGTTTTGTGATCTTAAATCATTTTTTGTAAGTCTACAAGGAATCCACCTTCTAAAAAACACTAAGGTCCTCCCTTTTCCTTTCCCATGATCCCCATTTTTCCATGTCTTTCCATTTCAACTTCTCCCCACCAAGTCCTTCATCTCCATTTCACGTACCAATATATATCGTTGCCCCCCAATCCCCACCCTCCCTTTGCCACACCGCGACCGCGACCGCACCACCTTCACCCTCCTAGAGTTGCAACCCTTTCTAGTCTGTAAGAGAGAACATATAGGTAGCAATTTTTTGTGAAGTGAAGCTCTGTTAATTATGAAATATTTATATAATACTCATGTTAATGTTCGGTAATCAATTGAAAAAGATGAGTCTAAAGGGATTATGGATCTCTTTGTCTTGGAAATGATGATGGCACATTTTGTACCTTTACATATTAATATATATTTATTTTGTTGACTTAAAAAATGTCAAATATTAAATATAGACATTTTTTATAAAAAGAAATTGAATTTTAATTCCTCAAACCGTAGACTAGCTTTTCTGCTGAATTTAACCAGTTGTGTTGGTATGTGGTAGTGTCTTCTTATCATTTCATTTCTTACTTTTAAAATAATTTCAAATATAATCAACTTAAATGACTAGTAAATAAAATTTTATTAATTAAAGGAATAAGGAAATATGTTATTAAAATATTCAAATCCACACAACCGGGATATTAAAAGTATTATCCATATTATAACTTGAAGATATTGTGGAAGTGGAAGTAAATAATTGCACGTAGATTAACGATAAGAAGAACACACGTGTATGTAAAGCCAAACTAAAGTGGTAGGCAATGAGATTTTAGCAAAAGCACACAGCAACAAGTAAAGCAGAAAAGTGGCTTTCAAGACCTAAATTATTGAAGGCTGACAATCAAATAATCAATCATTCATACTTTATTGTTTCAATATGAACGAATGAGCGACTAATTTTTCTTTGTTTTATCGTCATAAAACTAATTATTCATTTTAATATCTGTTTGTTCTATCGTCATAAAACTAATTTTTATACTTTTCAATAAAAGATATAGTATTTAGATAGAAACAATTACAATTAAGATTAGTTTAAACACATTCTAATTATATTTAACGATTAAAAGTTTTACTAAACTTTAAAACAAACGAATATTTAATTTATGTGTATTCAGCGTAAAAAATGATCTTTTTTAAAAATATAATAGAAGTACACTAGATGCAACAAAAACAGGACCCTACGTTTCACAGAGACTGGGTCTAAAGCAGTTTGTTCTGGGAAGTAGGAATCAGTCAATGACATATTGTTTTAAGGTCGTTTTCCTGTCCATCGTCACTTTTGTGACCATAGGCTGCAGCCGACATAACATCCACATTCCACAAAATCCAGATTCCACACGTTTTTCCCTTACCATAGTTTCTCTTCTTTTTTTTTTTTTCCTTCATATTCCAAAGAATTTTTTTTAAAACTCAAATATGATGTAACTTATTAATTGATAATACGCTTTGAAATTTGTGAAAGAAAAATTAAACTTTAATTTGGTTTCAACAAAATATATTATTGTAAACTAAAAAGGAAAAGTTTTAAACATAACTAAGTTTTCGATCCAAAAGATCAAAGTTAGTAGAGATATTGTGAAATTCTACTAAAAAATTTAAGACCCTAATTATAAACAGTAGTATCTTTTTATTATTATACTACAAAGTAATTTTAATTTAAAAAATTTGTAAGAATAATATTTTTTTATCAGGAAATGATAATTTTATTAGTAGATAGAACAAACTCACCTTATATTTTCACAATAATAATATTTTTTAAGAATTATTAAAGTATCTTATATTTAAATATTAATATGACTAATTTTTATAATAAATATTTATAAGGAATTAACGTTAGATTTTTGCATCACTGAGAAGTGAGAAGTGAGAATTAGTATTTAGTAGTGCCTTTGGCTTAACTTTTGTAGCAGTAGGAATGTGTTGCACACTTTATTGTACTCTTGTTCAGTTGTCCTATTTAAAATATGAAAGTATGAAACAGTTGAATCTTCTACGAGATAAAAGGCACATGAAGTCAAGAACCGTTTTTACATTAAACGTACGAAGATAAAAGATATATCACGCCATTGGGAGTTTTTGTCTCTATTCCTCTAGTTGTTTGGTTTTCTTTTTAATAAATAAATCCCCCAATTCTTCTTAACAAATATTATTGTGATTTTTTGTGTTTGTTATTATTATGAGTTTGCCATATCGGCGATGCAAGCAGTGTGAGAGACAAGAGAGTGAGGGGTTGACGAAGGCATTGCATTAAATTAATTATTTACTATTTTTAGGATATTGATTAAAAATTTAAAAATATTTATTAATAAGAGAAAAAATTATTGATTATGTCTTATAAATTTATCTATAACTATGTATTTTTATAAAATTTATCCTTAATTTTATCGAAAATATATTCATTTGCTTGAATTTTCATGAGAGTGTGAAAAAAATTCAAGATATTTTAATATAAAAGTAATTAATATACAAAAGAGATAAAATAAAATTTTATTAATAAAAAAATATTGATTATGTATTATAAATAAATAAAAATAAAAATAACACAATTTTATAAATCTAATAAAATATTTATTTTTAAAAAAAATTAATCAATGTCCCACCAGTATCGGTATTTGTCTTAAACTAATGATAATTATACTTGAAAAAATGACTGAAATCAAGGGCAAGTTGTGATCGGTACACGCGTAGGATGCTGACACTATTATCATTCACTAATCACTATACTTTAGTTTTCCAATTGGCCACGTGCAGGCCAACATGACCAAATGGTGATGGAACACTCTTCCTTTTATTTTAATTAGTTTGTATATTTTTCAAGGTAGTTAATATGTTAGAGAAAGATGAAGAATTTTTTATTTTATTTTAAAACGTATTGTAGTAAAGTAGTAAGTAAGTGATATACTTTAAAAAAAAATCTTATGTTTACTTAAAAGTTAAAACAAACTCATGTACTGTCAACAAAATTAATTTGATTATAAATGATTTAACATAATTTTTTTTTAAAAATAATTAGTTTACCCTTTCAATTTAGGATCATGTCCATAATCATCCTCAACTTATAAGATATAAGAACATTTTTTAGTGGGAGATACCAAATTGAAATCTTAGATCACTTTTTGTGGATCTCACGTGATTGAAGATCTCTTTCATTTTTTTCTTTAATGGTAGATCTTATTTTAAGATCTTAGATAACTCTTAATGGATCTCACATGGATCCCACTTTTAAATATTTATAATATTAAATATAATTAATTAACTAATTAAATTAATATAATTAATAAAACAAATGAGAAAATTTAGATATTTTCTTTACAGTCACTTTTGTGCTTTATGATGTTTTTTTTTCACACTTTTTTTAGATGTTTTTCCCCTCATTTTTTTCTTTTATTTTTTCCCTTCTCCCATTCATCCTCACTTCACATGTTCAAGAACTTCTTCCTTCTTCCTCTCCCTCTACTGCGACGCCCTTTGCCCTTCCCCCTTCGTCGCGGTCAATCCCTTTTCGTCCCCACAAGCAACCCCTCATTCCCCTTGTATGTTTTTTTCACTATTTTTTTTTTCAAGGGATCTGTTGCCTCCCGTCGTTTGTTGTTATTAATGTTTATGAATAATTTTTTGTTTTTTTGGAAATCTGTGCATCTCTTCATAGTTCTTGTTAAAGAATTGGAAGTCCAACATGAAAATATAAACACTTCTTTATTGTTGGATCTAAGGAAGGTTAGATCTTCAACTGAAGATATATCCTCAAAATCCAATATTAAAGATGCTCTAACACATGATATGTAAGATCCGTTAAAATTAATTTTTCATATCTGGTGTGCTTGCTGATAATAAAAAAAATGGTATGATTGTATAAGGAAAAAATAGTATGATTGTATAAGTTAATCATCCTCAACTTCTAGTTTTTCATTTCCACCTCTAACGAAGACAAGGTTGGAGAAAAGTATTAAAAGAAACAATACAACTTCTAAAAACTTAAAACTAAAAGCATGAATCCTTTTTTTACAAAAGTGAGATAAAATAATTTTAAATTTTATTTAAAAAATATTTCAACCCCTTTTATATAAATAGTTCTATTTTTAAATTCAAGATTGAAAAAAAAAATAGAAACTTAGATTCACCTAAATTGATCCTAAGCTTTTTGAAACACACAAATTTAGTTTTTTTGTTTGATTCCTTTTTGTTAAATCTATTCCTATTTTATAAATTAGAATACATAATTTAGAATTTGAAGCAGGAAACTTTTCTCATTCTCTCAGTTAGACATTTTTAATATTCTTTATCTTCTCACTTTGAAGTGCGTTTCGCATACTAATCGAGCAACTAGCTAAAAATTCTCTCTCAACCATCTCAAACTACCATTCTTTTATCTCTATCTCTAAATTAAATTTTAATCATTTTTAAAAAATTATCAATAATTAAAATAATAGGTTAAATTATAATTTTGGTTCTTATAATTATAAATTCATGATTTTGGTCCCCATTTCTAAATCAAGTTATTTGATCTTATTATTTTTTAAAATAAGTAATTTTGGTCTTTCCGTCGGTTGATCGTCCAAAGTCAAAAGTTGACTTTGATGTAGTATATTGGTATTGACATAACTCTTATATAGGCTATTAACATAACACTTTTTTTTATCACCATGATATTGGTGTGAAATATCCACCAGTTTTACTTATAACTAATCTTAGCGTGAAGAACCTAATTGATCACCTTTAGTGGAATCTTTCTTTCAAACCACATTTTTTTATTCATAAGACTCAAACCTGAGACCTTGTTTAAGAGGAACCGAATCCAAAACCGGTTGGACCAACGACTTGTTGGTTATTGACATGATACTTATGTAACAATGAATTAAATAAAATGAAAAATAAAAAGGATCTTGCTAGGTGTTAAATTCATTGACTTTGATGTGACATATTAGTGTTGACATGATACTTATGTAGACTGTTGACTTAATATTTATGTGATAATGAATTAAATAAAGTGAAAAAAATGATCATGATAAAAGTTGAACATGTGACTTTTTTTTTAATGACAAAGTAATAAATCATTAAAACAAATTATTTTACATGTATGATTAACTAATTAGTAAAGAGTTATTAATTTTTTTGAATTATAAAAATTTATAAATTAAAATAAAATATTCAGTATTTAAATAATATTATATAATGTTTAATTTTACATGTATTTATTTTAATTTTTATTTTGATATAAATTAATAAATTATTACACATAATTTTTTTCTATTTTATTATAATTTAAAAAATAAAAACTAATATATATTATTTAAAAATATTTTATGTACGTAAATTCAAAATAATATTTAAATAATCTTAAAAAATTAAAATTTTATTACTTTTATAATTAAAATAAAAATTATTATTTATATATGAAAATAAATTTACATAATTTTTATAAATAAAATAAAATATTTTTTATACATAATTTACATATTAGTTATGTAATTTCTTGATTTATATAATTGGTATTAAAAAACTTATTTACTAAATAAATTTTTATAGTTAAAATGAAAATATTAACATCTAAATTCCTAAAAACTGAAATATTCAAATTTTATTAATTTATATAATTAGAATAAAAATAATTTACATATTAAAATAAATTTACTTAATCTATATAATTTACATATTAATTAATCCAATTATATTGATTTATATAATTAGAGTAAAAACAACTTGTATATTAAAAATAATTTATATATTAATTTATGAAATTTAATTATAAATTGATAAAATTAAAAGTAAAATATGTAAACTATTCAAAATAAAAATATATAAAATGTCATAAAATAAAATTAAAAATATTCATATATTAGATATTTTTTAATTTACAAATTTTTATAATTCAAAAAAAAAATAATTCTTGACTGATCATACATATAATACAATGTTTATAAGATTAGATAAATAAAATAAATGGATCGGTGATTTATTATTTTCTAATAAATGATTCAAGTATTTTTTTTAATAAATGATTCAAGTTTTTTTTTAATAAAAGATTCAAGAAGATTAAATGACTTAATTTAAAAATACGTGAATAATTTATATCACTTTCACTTCAACACCAACACAAAAAACTAAATAAATTAAATGTCTTAATTTAGAAATAGAAAAATCATGAATTTAAAATTATAGGGGACAAAAATTACAATTTAATCAAAATAATATTATATCATAATTTAAATTATTTATTACAAATTTAAAATATAATTGATATATTTAAAGAATTTATATACTATATAGTTTAATCACATAAAAAAAACATTTATCTTATTTTGAATAAGTAAGGTTTCAACTTATGGTATATAATTATTGTTGTAATTATTGATTGATGGCAGATGAGAGGTGCTTTACTACGTAGTCCAACATCAAGATAAAAACTAAAAAGGTTACAACTTTATTTTAGTGGGAAAAACTTTATCAAGTCGCGACGAGTCAACAGCTTTTCCCCCCCAGATAATGATTGTTTCATATTATTAAAAAAAAAAAATAGTATTATTACATGTTAGGATTAGTACATTAATTGTTCAGGTATTTTTTTCCCTTTAATTTTAAAATTTATATTAATCCTTTATTTTTATTTTTATTTAATTATTTTTCAATTATAACAATTTTTACCGATAAAAATTTATTACTTTTATTATTTATAATATCTTTTTAACCACTAAAATTAATACCTTGTAAAAAAGTAGATTAAAATGTATAAATAAATAAAAATTAAAATATAGCAAAAAAGTTGAATGACTAAAATAAAACAAGAATAAAGACATTAATTTTGCCTAATGTAAGAATTGAATTCAGTATAAATTTCATACATCCCCATTTTGTTGTGATTATGGTGAATATTTTAAAAGATTAAAGTCTCACCTCGTTTAATTTTAGATGTTTTTAAATTTTATAAATTATTTTATATCTTTAGCTTACAAATACACTAAGACATAGTCTTGCATTCATAGGATCAGTCCAAGTCAGTTTGGTATTGTCTAAATCCGCCAATTTGCTTTCCTCCATGCATGACAATAAGTCTAGCAAACTATTGTTTTTGTATGAATTAATTTAAATAATTATTTTCAAATTTCAATTCATACTTATATGGAATAAAAAATAGTTCGCGTTATTGTTTTTTATTTAATCTCCCCTAATTTAATTAAATTTCAAATGTTTAAAATTAGCATATATATACTGTATTTAATTTAATTTTTAAAACAATTGTTCATTGAAAGCCCTAATTTTTAGATATAGATTTTTCATGTTTTAAAATTAAGAACCTTTCTTAGATACCCCCTCTCATTCTCTCTAAATTCTTGGATTGAAAAAATACGTAACCCTTTCTAGTTATGCTTCTTCAACAGATTGGAAAAGCCATTAAATCTTAGAGGACTTAAGTAACACATCGATAAATCTTTGAAGATTAGTTCATGATGAGTAGTTCATGTCATCTTGATCAATTTGTAGTGTTTAGGATCACATGTGATCATAATCTATTACAACAACACTATTTATATTTAACTCTACATATCTATACATTTATATTTTAAATTGGATTATAAATTTTGGAATATTAATAATCATTATGAAAGTCAATAATATCATCATAACGACAATGATTTATAATTATATAATAATATAAAATTTTTTAAGCATGTAATTTTTTTTATTATACATTATTTATAATTCATTTATAGAGAATGATGCAAATGTATAGAATAAAATTATTATGTTGATGATCAAGTTATATGTTTTTTTTAAACAAATCTACAGCAGAGGATATATATCAGAAAATATCCGTGTAATAATAATAGAAAAACGGAATCTTCATCACCAACGTCACATTACAATTATAAAAATCAAGATTGATATCTGTCAACTGAGCTGAAGTTGAATATCAGAAAGGCTGGGTTTGAACACACACAATTAAATTAAACAAGCCAATATTAACCTAATAAACAAAACGCCCCATCGTCATTTTCGCACACATATTTATATTTTTCTACACAAAACTACGGGATTTGGACCGATCTAGCTTTTGTCATGTGATCATTTGGTCTGAAGGCGTGACATTTCAAAATTGGTTCCCCTTTGAAAATTCTACGTGTGAAGAGACAACACATTACAAGTTACAACAACTTGACACTCTCACCTGATATGAAAAATTGTTACACAACATCCATTATATTATTTAACACTTAGAGAGAAAAAATATAAATATAATAATATTTATAATGTGATAAAAAAATAAGAAGTATTACTGAAATTCATGTGTCACTATTTAATCTTATGTATCCTTCTCACCTTTCCAACGTCTACAGCATAAACCAGAAAAGAAAATTCAACTCCACAAAAAACAGAAGAAAGAAAAAGGCATGTAATTCCACGAAATTTCTAATAACAAACTGACAATCATTTTGTTTTTGCACTTCATTGATGTGTTGCTGTATTGTATTGTATTATCCAACTTTTCCAATCCTATCTCTTTACAAAACCAACCCTCAATAATAATCACACAACACACAAACACACACTACTCTTCATAACTACCATTAACACACACCCCTACCTTTTTCAGAAAAACACTTACACATTTACACAGTCTTCTTCATTCTTCACCACCACCTCTCTCTCTCTATATATACATATTTCAAACGCGTTCATTAATATCTTTCGGTGAGTTAGAAACAAACTTAGACTCGTGGCAGTTGGGGGCATCATTAATGCACTATCCATTCTCTTCACACCCCATTTAATGTTTGGTTGCACAAACCTCACCTCAATTCCAAAACCACCACCCCTTTTGGTCATGTAAAACACACCACAACATTATACTCAGTCTCACAAACATACAATACAATACAACCTTAAACATGCCAAAGCCTGTGTTTCATTTCATCCACGCAGCTCGTGCGAGGAAATTAAAAAAACAGAGACATTCCTCCGAACTCAGACATTAATGGATCCGTTTTGTGGATTGTGTCTGAATTCAGAACAGAGGAACAGCATCATGTGCAGGTAATCAAAAAGTGAAGAAAAAAATCAAAAAGAAAAAAAAATTCTGAGGTGTATGTCAATTTTGCTGAATTGAACTAAACTGATGCATGCAGATGAAGTAAAGTGAAGTTCAATTTACAATCGAGCACCTGGATCAAATTGTACAAGATTGTTCCGGTTCCAGCTTAACTAGTAGTCTCGAATTCAAGTCCTGGTATGCAGCTGTGTTTTACGTTAAATAATTAGAGGAAGAATATTTTCACTGTTTATAGCAGTTCTATCCGACCCGAACAAGATTGTGTACTGTAAGAATACATTTGTTTGTGTACAAAAAAAGTGAAGTTGAGTTTGTGAGAGTGTGTTTTAGCATTCATGGGAATGGGAGGAATTGCAGTGAGTGTGGTTACAATGTTGTTGTTGATGATTGGATTAACAATGGGAATGAGTTTGAGTTCGAGAAGGGAATGGTTTGCGTTAAGGGAGCTTCGACAATCGTTGGAGATTAGGGCAAAGTATTGGCCAATAAAAGCTGAACCGTGCGGGAACTGGACCGGGGTTCAGTGCCGGAACGGTCGAGTTGTGGGTATAAACGTGTCAGGTTTGAGGAGAACAAGGTGGGGTAGGCTTAACCCAAGTTTTGAAGTGGGTTCTCTTGTGAATTTCACACTCTTAGAAACGTTTAATGCTTCTGGGTTTAAGCTAAACGGGTCTATTCCTGTGTGGTTGGGTGAGAGACTTGGTGTGTTGGAGGAGCTTGACCTTAGCCTTTGTTCTATAAAGGGTTCAATTCCTGATTCAATTGAGGGGTTGAGTAAGTTAAAAGTTTTGTTGCTTTCAGGGAATTTTCTCACTGGTAGAATGCCTTCAACCCTTGGGAACCTCACGAAGCTTTCTGTTCTTAATCTCTCTGGCAACTCTCTTTCAGGGCCTGTGCCTGATTCTGTGTCTAAACTTGGGAACCTCTCAAGGCTTGATCTTTCTTATAATTTCTTGTCTGGGTCTATTCCACCTGAACTGGGTGCTCTTTCGAGTCTTCAATTTTTGAACCTTTCTGGGAATTCTTTTACTGGGTCGGTTCCCTCTCAACTGGGTAACGTTTCCAAGTTGGTTGAGGTTGATCTTAGTATGAATTTTCTGTCGGGGTCATTGTCGGGTGGTTTGTTTTCTTCTGTGCTTTTGGCCCTCAAGGTTCTCATTCTCAGAGAGAATTTGTTAGATGGTGTTCTTCCTGCTAATTTGAGGTCAATGCCCAGGTTACACTTTCTTGATGTGTCCAGTAACTACCTCACTGGGACACTGCCAAATTTTGCCGATTGGAATGTTAGCTCTGCTGGTGTTGTGTTCAATCTGTCAAACAATATGTTCTATGGACTTCTGAATACTTCACTTGACAGGTTTAAAATGATTGATTTATCAAGTAATTTTTTGGAAGGTGAGGTGCTAGGTGGTGGTGGTGGTGTTAGTAATGTTGGTCTAGATAGAAATTGCCTACAGAGGATTCCAAACCAGAGGGATTTGGAAGATTGTAGAGTGTTTTATAATAAAAGAAATTTACCCTTTGCATTCCCAGAATCTAAGTCCAGAAGCCGCAAACGGGTGATATTCATACTGGTAGGAATATTTGGTGGGCTTGGCTTTATTGTGCTGCTGGCATTGGTCCTCATGCTTGTTCTAAAACAATGTCATCGTAAAAGCTTGGAAGTTCCAAGGGGGACCAAAGATGGGGGGCCTGTTGAAGAAGGGGAAAGTCCTATACCTCCGAAAGATATTGACTTTGTGCCTGGGGTGGGAGAAGCATTTAGTTTTGAGCAAATGCTCCATTTGACTGGCAATTTCGCTGAAGCAAATGTCATAAAGCATGGTCATTCTGGGGACCTCTTCTTGGGAGTCTTGGAAGGTGGAGCAACCGTGGTTGTCAAAAAGGTAGATTTGAATTTATTTAAGAGAGAATCGTATGTTGTGGAATTGGGACTATTAAGTAAGGTTCCACATGCAAGATTGGTCCCAATCCTGGGCCACTGCTTGGAAAATGAAAATGAAAAATGCATAGTTTACAAGTACATGCCAAATCGAGATTTAGCTACTTCCTTGCACAGAGTCACTGGTTCAGATGGGAAATTACAGTCCCTGGATTGGATCACAAGATTGAAAATTGCGATAGGAGCTGCTGAAGGCATAGCTTACCTACATGAGTGCAGCCCTCCCCTTGTCCACAGGTAATACCAAATGCATCACGGATTGTTAGGGTTCTCTTACTATGAATAGAAAAACATGATTAGCCACGAAATTGAATTTGTCAGAAAATTGGTTGAATTTATGTTGTCAAAATATGTTGGATTCTCATTTTCTTTTACATGATGCCTTTGTGATATTAGAATGGCATATTTCTATGTTAGAAATAGAACTTCGAAGTTGACTGATATATTGTCATAAAATAAATAAACATGTTCTGGTCTCTTATATTGTTTTTTTGCATGGCTTATTGTGTTGCATTAAATTGTAAGTTCACTATCACTGTTAACAATGTGTAAAGTGAGGAGGTTCGAAAGAACTTTTACAGATTTGCGAATTACTGAAATTTTACTCTTGATTTTTGAAGAGATATCCAAGCTAGCAGTATACTACTTGATGATAAATTTGAAGTGCGACTAGGAAGTTTGAGTGAGGTTACTGCCCAAGGAGATCTTCAACAAGGAGTCATCTCAAGGGTTTTCAGCAAGCCACTGTAAGTTTTGAATTCATAAAGCATAACTGTTTTATAACAAATGAAAATGAAAGAGATACTAAGATGATTTGTAAACATACTGAAGCTTTTAATGGTTGTAATATACTGGCAAGAAAATGATTTGGTCATACCTAAAAGCTAGAAAGAATGACTTAGTAGATCTATTACTTATCTTTGTTAGAATTAGTATAATTAGTATAATTGTTGCTTCTCTTTTTCTGGTGCATATTTGAGTATAGATAGTCAGTTGACCTATTTGTATATTATATTCGTAAGTCACTAAAATTGATGTATCTCTAATTAATTGATTGTAGATAAAAAGATTGCATTCTTATTGATATGGATGCTACTTGTAATCAAGTGACACAAAAAGCACTAGCAATCAGAGCTATCACTGCATGTTGATTTTGTTGATATTTAAATTCATTCTCCTGTTCATATTTATATTCAGAAAAGGTTGTAACTAACTGTTTATTTTTTTGTGGTTTTGCAGATCTTCTCATCAAGCCGATTCTAGTGAGTAAATTGGTTTTGCAATGTCTATTTAATTTTTAACCCGATTGTTAATCCATGCATCCATTGAATTAATGGCGAGAAATATCTAAGGTCTAGATCTATATATAAAAAGCAAGATCTATTTTATGGAAGAGAGTGCAGCAGTCCACTAAACATTAGCAATCTGCTAGACTGCTTTATATGTTAGTACATAGAAAGGACATGCATACTTATATATTGGCATCAAGATTTATGATCTTTTTGCTGTTTAAAACTGTTACAAGAGAAATCCTGAACATTTTCTTTTTCTATTGTGCTAATGAACAGGTAAATCACCAGTGACATGCACCTATGATGTCTACTGTTTTGGGATGATTTTACTTGAGCTCATTACCGGTAACATTGAAGTCAGCAAGTCAGATGATGCCACTACAAAGGAGTGGTTAGAGCAAACCTTGCCTTACATCACTATATATGATAAAGAACGGGTGATTAAGATTATTGACCCATCATTGATCGTGGATGAGGACCTATTGGAAGAGGTATGGGCTATGGCAATTGTGGGCCATGCATGCTTGAATCCCAAGCCTTCCAAGCGTCCTCTTATGAGACATGTCCTGAAAGCATTGGAAAATCCATTGAAGATTGTGAGACAAGAAAATACTAGCTCAGCAAGGTTGAGAACAAACTCTTCTAGTAAATCTTGGAGCACTGCATTCTTTGGTAGCTGGAGACACAGCTCATCAGACAGTGTTGTTGCCACAAACAAAGAGGGTTCAAATGACACTAAAAAATCAGGAAAAGTAGGTTCTCAAAGTAGTGGAAATGATCACTCTTCTTCCAATAAAAGATCGTCCAATGAAATTTTCCCTGAACCATTGGAAATACAAGATGTGGAGACAGGAGTGACAAGATAAGCACTTGTAAATGGGTTTGGTTATTGTTTAGTCTGCGAGATTTTTTTACCACTTTCTCAGATAATTGGTGGTGCCATAGCAAATGGATTACCATAATACTGCTATTGATAGCTTTTGCTTTCCAAAGCTTAGTTTAAGCAGTACAGATTGAAATGTCTGGTATGAGAGCTCCGAAAAAACTGAATAATTTTACTCATTCAATAGATTGCTTGAAACACACAGCCCTCTCTTAGGTTAAAAGTGTGTGACAAAATGTAAAATAATGAGAGGGTTTTCGTTTTTATGAGTAATTGTAAGTGGGAAAAACGTTGTTACTTGAGCTTTTCTTTGGTAGGTTATATGTATTTAGCATTGTAAATCTTCTTGAGCTCTGTGGCATTTGCCCTAATCTTGAGAGTTGAAAGTTAATCTTTTTGCGCTGAAGAAAAAACACAAAATGGTTAATTGGTTGAGTTAGTTAAGTTCGTTAGTTAGTTCTTTATCATGTGTCATTAGTTAGTACTAGATTGATTGGTTTGGAAGTCATGTGCTACTAGAGGTTCTCAATGTAAGTTCATGATGTCCTTATTGAAACACAACTTTTACAATTCAGTAATTCTACTTTTGTTTTAAAAAGTTTGTCATTCTACACAAATTCTCAACTAAGTTCGAATTTTGTAGGATTTAACATTAAAACTTGTGAATAACTGGTGCACCACAACATTCTTTTATTCATTTTAACTTTTATATCTTCCTCTATCATCAAAATATCTACTAGTTTAATATTTTTTTTAAAAAAACTTTACTAATATATTTGATAAATAAAAATAATCAATTATTATAAATTATAAAAAAATTACTAATAAAGTGTGATTAACAAGATGACTTGTGATGCTCCCATTTTTACTCATAATCCAATTGGAAGAAGGTTCTCCTCTTTTATTACATCAGCAACTACTACTTGTAACTAACCAATACAAGTCACCTCATCTAATGTCCAACAATGCAACAGAAAACAATACAAGTCACCTCATCTAATGGCCAACAATGCAACAGAAAATACAATAATATTGGACCCAACTAACTACACTTCAGTTACATAGTCCTTGGCCCAAGAGGGAGCTCCAGCCTTACGTCTCCTCCTAGGCTCATTGGGCCTAACATTGCCCTCCTCTTCAACTGAAACCTTGTCCCCAAGGTTCATTTGTGGCAAAATAAAATCTGGATAGTGTAAAACTATATCAGATTCATGCTCCCACGTAGCATCTTTCGGTAGGGAATTTGTCCACTGAATTAGCCACTGCTTGCAAGTACCTTGAGCTTGTTTAAACTCCCTTGACATCAAAGCTGCTAATGGTGTTTGTACTGGACAATTTTCATGACTGCTCTCTGGTAAAGATAGAGCAACAGTAGAATCATCACCACGATAAAGCTTCAACACTGATATGTGGAATGAAGAGTGAATTTGACTCTCAGCAGGCAGGCCAACTTGGTAAGCCACAGGACTAAGTATGCGAGTTACTGGAAAAGGACCAAAGTACCTTTTAGCAAGTTTCTGATTTCTTCTATTTGCCACAGATATTTGTCTATACGGTTGAAGCTTGACTAACACCAAATCACCAACTGCAAATGAAGCATCCTTCCTGTGTCTGTCAGCTTGTACTTTCATTCTGTTTTGGGCACACTGTAAATGATTCTTTAATCGTTTCAAGAGCTCATCACGATGAACTAAGGTAGCATCCACTGCTTCTACCCGAACTGTACCACTGGAATAAGGAGGAATCATCAATGGTTCCTTACCATACAAAGCTTGGAAAGGAGTCATTCCAATTGAAGAATGATGTGTTGTATTATAATGATATTCAGCCCAACCCAAATACATTGCCCACCTATGATTCTCATCTGAACAAAATGCTCTGAGATATTGTTCTAGATATCGATTTGTAACTTCAGATTGCCCGTCCGATTGAGGATGGTAGGCTGTACTCGTTCTTAATGTAGTACCACTGTACTTAGAAAGCTGTGACCAAAACTGACTCAAGAAGACTGAATCACGGTCAGAAACGATAGTTTTTGGAAATCCATGTAACTTGACCACCATTTCACAAAATAGAATAGCTACTTTTGCAGCTGTATAAGGAGTAGCTAAAGCACCAAAATGTACATATTTTGATAATCGATCTACCACTACAAGAATGACATTGTTTCCCTTCTCATTCTCTCTGTTTTCTGTTCAAGTATTCTGTTAGGGTCCGCGTCCCTTTCATTGGTGCTTTCATTGATTTTGGCTTCAATTGATTATTCATCATGCGTGTTCAGGATTTGGCTGTGCACAAAAGTTTTAGCAAGTAGATTTGATTGGTTAAACTTATTGCTATTTAGTACCTCAAATCTCAACGTGATATTCTGAGAGGCCAGGGACAGGGTTAAATTTCAGAGACAAGCATCGTCTTCCTCAACCACGAGTCTCTTATAAGTCATCCTGGCGCAAAGTATAAAGTAATTAAAATTAACATTAAAGGATATTAACACAGAAAACTTAAGACAAATATGTTTTATAAATATGTACAAAAGTAAGTATTTAATAATGATGCGATTACAGGTCAAAAAAAAAAAATTGTGTTGAAGAATGAGAATATAAATTTATAATCATAACCTAATAAATTCGCTGGAGCCTGGAAGGAATGAAACAAGTTCTTTGAGCCGAAAACTGGTTGAGTAAGCTTCCATTCGCACCCAAAGATGTAGGACACCTCTTGATTCTTGATAATTGGCATACCTTAAAATTCGTTCTTTTAGACTTATTCATGGGTTTATCAAGTTGCTAACAAATAAAACGTGTAAAATACTTGCTAGTATGCCTCACATTGGCTAACAACTGCAATTATAGCCA
>PYAF01004127.1:241549-254655 GCA_007407185.1 Glycine tomentella | reverse complement strand
CCCCCCCCCCCCCCCCCCCCCCCCCCAAAAAAAGAGAAGGGGTGCAGAACAAAGCACACAGTAGCAGAGTTCAGCTTTCAAAAATGCTAAATTCATGCTGCATAAAATCTTCACTGGGTCTGTAGTACTTGTCTGAAGAGAACAATGCCAAGTTAGATACTTGGCTAGTATAAAGGCACGCAAATCGCTCAACCTGCATCATGCACATTTAACAGGTTCGTTAAACGAATTACCATTCACTGAGATCAATTTTGTACTTATGATTCGGAAAGTGGAAAAAAAATGCAATCATTTTCACAGGCTTCTTAATGAGGGGGGAAATGGCTATATTAATATGCATAATTTACCAACATGTTCTTTACACATTGGTATCATATTAAGACATCATTTGGCAAGAGTTAGTCTGCTATCTAACACCAAAGCAATGACTGGAAAAAAAAAATACAACTGAAAGTGCAGTTTCCTGTTGCTACGGTGATTATGTACAGTTTCAAAGGAAGTCAAATTTTACCTGATGTGCAAAGCGGGAGTTCTGATAACCAGTCTTCATCAGCTGGCCCCATGGCTCGTGAAACTGTATAAAGTAAATTGCATGAACTCTAGTGTCCCGACCAGTAGAAACAGAACTTAAAATATTGGGAAAAGGCTAAAGCTCTTCTACCTTTTGGTGTAATTTTCTTTGAGCTTCTTGATGACATAATCACACTCTCTCTCTTTCAAGCTGATTAAAGAATTAGGTACTTAAAAATAAATTCCCATAATTGGACTTCTATGCGAAGGCGAGCTTGGTACAATAGTAAGTAGTAAAGTTGTACCTTGGTGACTTGTTAGTCATGGGTTCGAATCTGGAAACAGTCTTTTAGCATATGCAAGGGTAAGACTACCTTCGCATAGCAAGGAGTCTCTGGACAATAAGGTAAGTAGTTTTAAATTTTTTAATTAGTTTTTTAATTAGAGTTTTATGCATGACATGAGAAAATGAGAATGGGCCTAAAAGGCCTAACCTTCAATTTATCAAGTTTCGAATTTAACTTCTGCTTGGTATCCTCATCTGGATTCTTTAATCTGAAAAATGGTAGACTATTCTGTGAATTTGAATCAGATAGCAAAACAGGACTTATGTGGTCCAGAGTTATACTAACCTGAGAGACTCGTTCAGATAATGCATTTCATCATCAATGCGGTCTTGCTCACTCCTCAGGTGTTGAATTCCTGCACAACACTACTTGTGTAAAACTCTTATAACCCAAATGTGTATTAGCTTCTCAATTGTCTAATGAGAAGAAACTGAGAATGCAAAATCCCAAACTTTATATCATTTCTGCACATATTAAACCTATCTTTTGTATGATGTCCTTTAGAAAGCTAAGCATTATTATATGAAAAATAAAAAATGCATATATAAAATCAACGAGCACCTTAGAAGCATCTTGCAATTCCCAAAGTAGTTTAACCTCCTTCTCAAGCTCTGGGATTACCAACATTGTTCTCCAACCTGCTCGTGAGCGCATTAAATCATAAGGTTATTTTAAAAAAAAAATCAACAAATATACATAATTTAAAAGAATAGAATAGTTATTTAGGTTTCCACACATAAATGAGCATGATTAGACAATTATTACGCCTCATCAATGCCTTGCATTTAAGTTTTAATTGCCTTTCCTGTATCTATACTCCTAATATTTTAACCACAAGTAACACAAGGGCTTGCTGGAAGATTGGATTAAAATTCATAATCCATCTATTTTGAGTGATATGGATTAATATAATATACCAAGAACCTTTTTGCTGCGTAGAATATCTCCATAATTGTGATCCCCAACATATAGAACCTACAAGTGTAGAGTTTTACATAAAGCTTCAGTGAATGTTACTGTTTTTAGAATCGTAGACGAACTGTCACACTATCTAGTAAAATAATAAGCTCTTTAAACCAACAGGACATTTCACAGTAAAATTTACTGCTATTTATTTATGCTAACAATATACATATTTCATAAAAGAAAATTAATACCCGTGAACTTGATTCTATTGAGAGTATATTATGTAGGTGACCAACGCTGCCTCCCTAAAATGGAAGTATATAATCACTAAAGTAATAAAATGTTGAGCTATAAACCTTTTATACGATCCAGAGTCTGGTATCAAATAACATTGACATCAACTTTTTTCAGTCACATAAACCTGACCAATATGAATTTCATTTTAGATAAGACAATGATTAATGTACCTGGAAACTTTTCGAGTATGATCCTTCTCTTCCTTTAGTACTCTTGCTGAGGTATTACCCAACTTTAAAAAGAAGAAAAAAGGACATTTTGAAACAAGATCACTAAAGGAATCAATACAATGATTTGATGTGCTACTGTGCCAACCTGAGCCATTGGAGAGCCATTATCTGTATTAAGTAGCATTCCACTCTCAGGGGCAACCTCAAACAGGTTGGCATGATTTCCCTCGAGAAAAAAGCTTGGCTTTTCCACTGTGTCTGTATGAATGATTGGCATGATCAGGTTTAGCAAGGAAATCTATAATTTACATAGTGAACATTACTGAATTGTAGGAAACTCAACCAGCTCAAGAACCCAATACAAATTGCAAACAGGTATATTTTGATGTTCTTTTACAAAATTAGTAAATGCATAACGGACTGATAAACAATGTATCATCATAAAAATAGCAATATAAACTTATTTTGTGGTTGGGATAAAAGAAATTGACAATGTCATGCATTCACTGAATGACATAAGGACCTGACTAGATGATTGCAAGTTCTCCTGATTACTTGTGATAGAATTCGAGCATTATGGAATTCCAATGGCCCCCTAATTATGGGAAAATAAATAGTTAACTAGCTGCAGATGCCAAGAGAAGAACAAGACCTGCCAATGATGACGACATCAAAGTATTTAAGCCAGTCAAACTGGGCACTCTCATTTGCCTCACTGGATCCACAGAGGAAATTCATCACCACGTTTGTATAGTCCCATAAACTGGAAAATTAGAGACATGTATTTAAAATATTAGTAAATTGTAGAGAAAGAAACCATAGCACAACTGTGTTTATATTTTCTATAAGATCATATTAAACTGAATCAACTCTTGCAAAAAGATTGAAATGTTAGGTTGAGGCACTAACATTTCTCTCTAACACACCTCCTCATGCAAGTAACACTTCGGATTTTGAAGTGAGGATACTGCCAGGGTCTCCCTACCTTGAGTTGAAATTTAACTTTTATTTGAAAGAACAGCAAAAACTCTAGACCACATTGTCATAGAGGCTTTAATACCATCTCAACAACCAACTATTATTTGAAAGCCTTAAATTGATTGATGAAGGCACAAAAATAATTTTTAGCATTACACAATACACACCAACACTTAAAACTTTGGAAATATATGATAATCCACCACGTTCTATTATTTGAACATTAAATTATTAAATAATAAATACTAGGAATTCTTATTTGAAGAAAACTGACATAATGGATCTGCCAAACAAAAATAATTTTGCATTGCTCTATAGACAAGTTTATACATTTTGATGACAAGATGGTTTGACAACTTGCTGACAAATTTTAATCCTACACTGTAGCTTATACAGATAATTCACTGGTACCTGTTTCTCACCAAAAATGTAGCTCGTCCAGAATCTCTAAGCATTTTAAGCACGGGAACTATGGAGGTGTCTTCATTGATATACCTAATATTTTAAGTTTAAATGAAAATGACCACGTCAGTATAATATCATCAAGAATCCAAAGATAATATATTATAGTAATTGCATACAAATTTAATAAAGAAACTAATATTTCAATGAGAGATCTCAGATAACGCAAAAAAAAAAAAAAAATTGTGAATTTTTTCATTGTGAAGTGCTGGTGATTTTACATTCATACCTTTTGGGATCTACAGCAACCTTTTGCTTTGATGTTCCATCTCGGTGGCACAAATGTACTGCATTTGTAACATCTTTGTACAGACGAGCATAGCTAAAGGACAACTCAAAAAGTATTGTAGAATAAGCATTCATTTCTATATCACAATCTATGATTTTCTAACATAACAAAAATTACGGTCACTGCCCAATATATTTACTTTACCTGCTTAATATTAATGCAGCGAAATTGTCACTAACTATTTATTGTCCTCTAATTTTGCATAAACAAGTTTAGCAGCAAATGACCATAGCTTTCAATGCCTTGTAAGTTGTAAGGATTTAGAAATCAACATTAATTAATGATGCTGTTCTAGATATGTCCCTACCAATAAAAAGCACACCTCTGCATGGAAGCTAATATATAATCATAAATGATAACCTAAATACAATACTTCTCAAGAAGCCGACCAAGATTGCCTCCAATTTCAACGAAATAAAATCAACAATTGCCTTAATCTTAGGATGCAATTGAACTTGAAAAATGCAGGCGTATGCTTCCTGTAGGAAAAAGAGTCTCGTGCAAACAATAATAGGACTTACTCAACATGCTCTTGAATCCTTCCAGGATTTCTGTCCTTAAAATCAACAAGCAGAGCAAATAAGTAGGCTTCCACAAGTAAAAAGAGTGTATCAATGAGAGCATAGTCTGGCCCATCAAAAGAATCATGTACTAAAGTATTTTCATATGTTCCAACTTTATCTTCTTTTGACAACTCTTTAAATCCATGATAGGCTACTTTCACATACTTGTGGCGATCCATCTAAAAACATGAGGTAACAAAACCAACAATACAACAATCAAACAGAAATTTTGAAAACAGGAAAAAAGATAAATTGTTTCCCATGCGATCCCTTATCCCCTCGTAAGAGTGGATGTATAAAAAACATTTGTTCAATGTTAACCTTCAAGATGTTGCCTCTCTTTTTGTCAAGAACCAAGCGTAACCATGTAATCCGAGTCAAATGACCAACTCAATAACTGCAGAAAAAATAATCCTTTAGCCAAAATAGTAACTAAATGATGTAAGATTGACTATACCTACAAACAAAGTGGTACCAAATAAAAAATCCTTTATGATTAAAGAATATTATATTGCAAGGAGTTGATGGATACAGAGTGAACCAAAAACAAGTCAATAAACCCCCAAAAATAAAATACAATACCTTCTTTCTATCATTATTGACACTAGAAAAAGAATAGAAAATAATTAAATATGGTAATATTACTACAAGGATAATTGTACAAACCTCTCTAGGGTAATCCAAATCATAAACCAGCTTTTCAACTGTGTTGATAAGCAAGAGATTCAAAAGTTTCAGGAATGTATTGTGCCAAAGCATAATCCATGTCAAATCCCACAGCAACAATGTTTTTCATATTCAGTGGCCGGTTACAGAAAATCTGCTTGCGTATATCAGTTGTAGGTCCTAAATCAGGAGATGATGACAATATGTGCAGCTGTTTGGCACTATCACTGCCAGGAAAATCAACTGAGTTTTGGTGACGTGCACCAATTGCTTGGATCCCGTCCATTAAAAATCGAGCAAGTAACTGATTAGTTCCTGATTAATTTTATCAACAATAAAACAAAAATGTTCAAAGAATTATATTCCAGTAATACATGGGAAAGACTTTTAGTACATATAATAACAACAAACCAATGCATTAATAGTAAAGTTCCTTAACTTCCTCCAAAAGCTTTCGTCCAAAATCTATATAGAAACCAATGCATTGATTCAACATGTAAATATAATTCCATTGTACTATAAATATCCTGCAGTTTGTAAATCATGCAGACGTATACATTTATTCCGCAAAAAATAGGCACAAGGTCACTTCTTCTCCATCTAAAAGGTGACGAAATTATTTATAACATATAAACGCACATTCCTGCCTCTCTCACGTAAGGTAAGACATATATTTGATCTAACAGCAGAAAGTATATCGAAAAAGTTTCAACAGAAAAAAATAAAGTTTTAAAAAATTCTAAAGTATAAACGCATATTCTTACACACTCTCACGATAAGGTAAGACATATATTTGATCCAACAGCAGAAAAATACAGCAAGAAAATCAAGAAAAAAAATTAAAATAATAAGAAAATTATAAACATATTAACGCTAAATTACACAATTTGATAATTGCATTATATATCTTAACTCATATAGTTTTAGTAAAATATTTATCTTTAATTAATATATTTTCTTTTTTTTTTATAAGCAAATTAAATATATATTTTTATCAATAGGTATCACTTATGTGATAATTTTAATCATTTGATTAGACATAAATAATTAATGTATTGAAGTTAAAGTTGAATTATTCATGTAGTATCGAATTTAATTTTTGATAAAAATATTTTTTTGTGAGATTTTATTTATCATATGATCGAATTCTAAATTAGTCAGATTCTTTTTTTCTTAATGAAACAAAGGGTTAAAAAAGGGAAAAAAATTATGTGATAACTTTACAAAATATATAAGTAATAATAATATAAACGTTCTTCAAGAAAAAATATAAAATTGTGTATGAGTTCAGTATTAAAATTAGGAACAAACATAAGTTATAAAAAGTTTAGAAACTAAACAAAAAAACAAAAAAGAATGTTATTTGCCAACAAATCGACATTCTTCTTTCTCTTCTCATGTCATTGTAAGTTATGTGTAGATTGGTGGTAATAAAGGGATGATTTAGAATATAATGAAATGAAATAAAAATGTCATTTCAATTGTTTGGATATTTATAATGAAAAAAACAAATATTTTATTCCATCGTTTGAAAAAAAAATACAAAATTAAATTAGTAATAATTTTTTATTTCTCATATTATCCTTCTTCCTTTCTTTTACATGATTTTGGTTGTTAATTTTTTCCCCAAAGGCATCAGTAACGTGAATTTAACGAAGAAAACGGTTATGCCTTTTCTTATTTAGACAATTGTGAACTTTGATAGAGTCACCTCAAGGGATAGAACCTATAGGTGCAACTAGGTTTTCAAAAAGAAAAATGACAGGGATAATAAAGTACATACATTTTAAGGCGTGATTAGTTGTAAATGATTTCAAGTAAATTCATGATATAGACTATGATTTAACATTTTCCTAGTTACGATATCCAAACAAGTGTACATGCATCCCATTAAATAAAAATAAGATTTGTGTTTGGAAGAGGAATTTTAAGATTTCAATAAATTTGATTTTTTTTTAAATCTATTTCATTCTTTAAATGTTTTGTTTTGATGATAAAGTAACTAATTAATATTTTCTCCAAAAAAAAAAATAGCATGGCAATTAAATTTCCATTGGATGCAAAATTAAAAAACTAAAATTTCAATATTAAATTTTTTCAAAACTAAACAATAGTCAATTTTAAAATAATTAATAATTAAAAAACGCCAACTTGGAGTATCGGATCACATCATCAGATTTTTCCTCCGTTTGAATAACATTATTTAAAATGATTGTATTTAATATATAAATCATCTATGTTTTATTTATATAATGGTAGATTTTAAATCCGTGTGATGCATATATTTGGTAAATTTATACATTTTTCATAATTTTTTTTTTCATTTTTAGTTTATTTAAATGTGTTTTTTAATTTTAGTCTTAGTAAAAATATTTATTCATTTTTAATTTCTATAGGTTTATGCTTTTCTATTTTTAGTCTCTTTAAGAATTAATTATTTTGGATTCATCCACCCTTGTTGGAATGAAGATATGTCAATCCTCCATTGCTTGATCTTAGATTTGGGGGGGAAATTTGGTTAAGAACTTGGACTCAACTTCCTCCTAAGTATGCAAACTATGCTCCTTGAATGAGTTAAGCCACATCTTGGCATCTCCACCAAGAGAGAAAGGAACTAAAATCAATCGGATGGCTTCATTGAGAACTTGGTACATTTTCACCATATCACAGTGAAGGTAGCCAAATGAGTGTAGGGGTCTTCATTAGGGAAACCATTAAACTGATTTTGTTGAACAAGAATGATGAGATCTGGATCCACTTGCATATTAGCCGCTTGCATCATGAGCCTAACAATGCTAATGAAATGTCTAGGGTTCGTCCAAGTAACTTAGTTTTCAAGAGTCCTCCTTGGTTTGTGAACTTCTTCCTCTTTTGTCATGATTTATTCTTCTTTGTGTAAAAATGGCAAAAGAGGTGTGAATAAAGTGGCCTCTTAACTTGCATGTTCCTCTAATATCTTCTTCTTTCTTGCTATATTATTATAAAAGAAACTCAAAGAACTCAAATGTACAAGTGAACACAAACCAATAAACTTAACAAAATTGAAATACAAAAAATGGAAGTATACAATAATGAAGCTTAACATAGTCTATTAAAAGCACATAAAGTAATAAAAATAAAACAAAACATCTAAAAAAATTGCCTAGAATATGAAAATAACACTAATTGCCTGATACGAGAAATAAGTCCTCAACAATCATGCCAGAAAACTTGTTACATTGTTGGCAAACGTACCAAATCAGTGTAGTATTTTAAAAAATGAGTGCAAAGCCATCTCCACGGGAACTTATTTGTACTAGGTTATTCATGTAATTCAATAACTAGGCAAAGAAATATATTATCTTAATGGAAATAATTCAAGAATTAAAAACTAAATGCTAAGCCAAATGGGTAAAAATATAACATATTTCACTCCGATAATATATCGAAATTTTGGTGTGCACCAGCTAAAAGCAACAATTAAACAAAATGGATAGGGGTATTTTGTGATACTAGGCAACATCTCACTAATGTAAATGACTTTTCTCCATTTAATGAAAATCTAGTGCTATCTCAAACCACTTATATTTTTTTTTTGAAAAAAAAAAGTATAACTATTTTAGCATATAAGTCAATAACATAAGGGAAAAATTACATGTTTTTGTAAAAGGTTGAAAAAAATGCACTAAATTAATTTTTGAATAAAAAATTTGCCAAAATGTTTAAAATTTAAGTGTTAAAAGTATAATTAAACTAAAAAAATACTATATAAAAAATAGAATAATGTGAATCAGCCTTAAAATTATATAACTTAAATCTATATAATTTAATGCAAAATTGAATCTTGAATATTTTAATTTAATAATAAAATAACTTACAAACTTAAGGTTGTGACATAGTTGTTAGTTTTTATAAACTAAATAATTTTTTTTTGTTATTTTAAGGATTAAACTACGATAGATTATAATAACTTTTTATATTTAATCATTACTATAATTGTTAGAAGCAAAAAATTCCAAAACCTTACCATTCAAACTTTGGAAGAATGGCGGTGATTATAGCCATTTTTTCGCGCCAAAGTTTTTTTTTATCTTTCCATCCATTTAAATACCCTTCTCCTTCTCCTGTAAGCAAAATTCTTGTACGGTGAATCACACATCTTTTCTTGGTGGAAAGCAAAATGTGGAGGCAAGTGAATGTTAGAAACAACGATGAGTCGTTGGGGAGAATGAGTAAGATCACTTCAGTTCTTGTCGCCTCCATGGTTGATAAGTACCTCTGCGACAATAACGTCTCCAAAACGCGTTACACCTTTCGCAACGAGGCATCTTCTCTCTTTCTCAGTTCATCACTCAATTAGGTTTTTTCGACACTACATTTTGCAACCTTTTTAGACTGGCCTTTCTTTCATGACACTCTCAGCCATAAGTTGTATTATGTGTTTTCGCTAGGTCTCCTGACCCCAATTTATTTAATTGTTTCTTTTTAGGATCTGAAGGGTTTTTTGACTTTGGAGGCTATGCTTGATGAGTATATATTTTTGAAGAAACAAAATGCGATACTGAATCAAGGAAGAGTCACCATGATGCAAGAGAGAAAGAGGATTGAAATCTTTTGGCAAGGCATGCATAATGCCCTGAACGCTTACAATGCATTTCAGAGGCCACCCCACCGAACGTCGCGGCGATGAATGCAAATTTTGCAGAAGTTTCTCCACCAAGGGTTTGTGACAGAACTCCTCCATGTACGTTTTTTTATTTTTTATTTTTTACCTTAACTAATCATGAGTTGAATTATTGGTTATCATTGAATTTTCTTGTTTTAATTCAAGAAGGTTTAAAACTGTAATTGCTTAGAGCTGTCACTGAATCCATAGCCCTCAACCCATTCCCATTCAGCCCCTATTTAATCCATTAAAATAATTGTCCCTTGTGTGCATGCGAGGCATTTTCATCTCCAACCCATGAATTTAAATTCCTTTTAGGGGGTTGACCTTGGTTCCCCAAGGGAAAGAAGCTAAATCACTCAACTTTACTCACAATCCCTTAGCAAGTGAAGTTAAATTATTTGTTTAAGCACAAGGATCATTAAGAGACTAAGAAAAATACTTTGTCCCTAGACGAGGCATTCAGTAAACAATATCCTCAAATCTCAATTTTTAAAGCATTTTGTTATGACACAAAAAATATAGATAATATATGGTGATAAAGCCTAGAACAAGCATGAAAAACAAAGAGTAACATTAACATTGAGCAATCATTAAATAGATAATAGAAATAGTTACATGAGAGTTCCAACTATAAAGAGATTAACTCTTTGTTGTCATGAGAAGCAACCAAGAATTGAGGGAAAATGCAAAAATGGAATAGAATGGTGAAAGAATGAGGATGGATGGTGGAGGAGAGCTTCATTCGCACACGCATACACATGCACGCACGCACACACGCATACACACATAACCCCATGTCGATCTCTGTATGTACCAAATGATAAGTGTCTTAAATTTGGTGAGAGTCACTGTTACTAATTACAATTAAATTCCATTTTTTCCTTTGACTACTAGGTTTGCTTCCTGAGCAAATAATGTAATGCTAGTTAATAAATGGGCAATTGGGCTAGCTCTTCAAATTCAAATTCAGTTTGTCTTTCATGTGTACTAATATTATGTAAAAACACGTAAAAACCTGATAAAATTTCCTAGAATTAACTAGATTAAATTAAAAACAATTAAAAACCTAGAAGAGACTAAATTCCAATAAATTGGGATCAAAGCAAGCAATATATGACTAAATGAGAAAAAAATAGATAATTATCATCAATTTCAGCCAACCACTAAAAATATTGTTGAAATAAGAATATTCATAAATATTCTATTTTGTTATCCCAAATCCTATAATTTAGTTGTTTTGATTTTAATGCCTATAAAATTACTTTAATTCTCGTAAAATTATTTTTTTCATTTTAATCCTTTATACCTATATAAATTTGATGTAACAATTTGACACATATATATGCATAAACAACACATCGTGCCATAATGTGATGCTGCTATCTTTTAATGGACCAACTCTAGTATTATAGACTAAAAAAGCATAAAATTTTTAATTTTTTTTGTGAAGAAAGCAAAAAATAATATTTTAAAGACTAACATGAACAAAATATTTTATAAAAATTAAAAAAAAAGAAGCAAAATCAACAAATTACATGTAATAAAAAGCTTGAACATTACTATTACCAAATTGAAACTTTATAAGAAAAAGCTTTAATCACGCTATTATTAGTTATTACCGTTGATTAAATGCTGACTACGTATAATATACTCTGTGTCTCTGTATCCAACCTCATACAGATCGAAGCTCCGAGGAACATATCCTCTGCCTAACCATGATACCCCAACAACTGAGGCCACTTCTAACCCCTTCTTTCCTACAATAACCATTTGAATCACTTCCCTTTTTTTTTTTACTTTCCTATTCGTCACTCTGAAACCGACACCATTTTCTCTAATAAAAGGCAACACCACCTAACCAACCTCTTTGTTTCACTTCTCAGATTTGAACAAGTTTTTATCAATTACCATTCATTTACTCTTTGCATTGTCTTTGTTGGACTAATAGACTTAGATCAGAATCGTTTCAAAGGGTGGTACTTGGTAGTGCTAGTTCAAACTTCAAAGAGCTTATATCGATTATTGAAATTTCAAATTTTCAATATTTTTCATTGGTTGTTGGATTGAGATATATGGCCATAGCTCGGTTAGTTCGGCAAGCAAAGCGCCCTCATGGGTTGTGGGTGAAGATGACAGCCGTGACCATATTGGGTCTCTGCTTCATCTTTGTGTGGGGGGTGTTTTCGTCTTCTTCAACCTCTGTCACTACCCAAAGGGAGAGTTTTGAGGACATTGCAGAACCCGTGTCCTCTTCCACTTCTCACAAACCTCAGAAGTTGAAGAAAGATGAATCTAAAAAGGGTGGTGGTGGTGGTGAGAGTGAGAAAAAAAGTAACGGGAATGGGTCTTCCCACCCTGAACAACACAAGGGAAAAGATAACAAAAAGAAAGAGAAGAAACGCGTGCATAAGGAGGATAATAAGGAGAAAGGGAATCATCGAGGGGATGAAGATCCTCAACCACAACATGACCAGGAAGAGAAAGAGAAGGGTGAAGAGGAGGTGGAGGTGGAGGGTGAGGAGGAGAGAGTGGATCGAGAGAGAGGGGGGGATGTGGATGCTGTTGGTGGCGGCGATTTGGCTGAATCTGTGGATCAGGGTGATTCTGAGGCGGTGGAAGATGTGGAGGAGGTGAGAAAAGCAAGCAAGGGAAAGGTAAAAGGACCCTTGTTCGATCCCAATGCCACCTATAGCTGGAACCTGTGTAGCACTAGAAGCAAGCATAATTACATTCCCTGCATTGATATTGAAGTTGGTGGTGGGAAGGTACCAAGCTACCGGCACACGGAGAGGAGTTGCCCAAGGACGCCCTTCATGTGTATGGTTCCTCTTCCTCATGAAGGGTATGGATTTCCACTACCGTGGCCTGAAAGCAAATTGAAGGTATATGAAATTAAGATAACTGTTTAATTTCTGAGTTACATTATTGCCATTATAAGTTTGTAGGTGATTATGGAAAAGTTAGATAAGGTAGCTTATGGAAAAGTTAAGGTGGATAAGTTGATTTTAATTCCTACAAGAAGTTTGATTCATTTTACTTGAATTATTTTATTCACTTGTCCTATAGAAGTTTGAAGAATAATAAAGCGTTAGGACCTGATGATGTCCCTATTGAGGTGTGGAGGGGATTGGGAGATGTGGCAATAAAATGGTTAACCAATCTTTTTAATAGGATTCTTCAAACAAACAAGATGCCTGATGCTTGGAGGAAAAGTATGCTTGTGCCTATTTACAAAAACAAGGGAGATATTCAAAATTGTTCAAACTATAG
>PYAF01004127.1:208107-241449 GCA_007407185.1 Glycine tomentella | reverse complement strand
GGAGGGTTAAACCCTTTAGTAGTTCTATGTTCCAGTTGTTCCCTGTTTTAATTCTTTTCTTCCTCTTTTCTCTTTTCCTCTCACCATTCTTTTATATTTAACTCTGTTTCTCTCTTTTACTTTATTTTCGATTTATCATTGGGTTCATCTACCACCGACCCCAATTAATTTGGGTTAAAGGTGCTGTTGATGTTGATGTATGTCCTATAGGAGTTTATTTAGCAATTGAGGAATGCTAGGAACACGCTCTCTAACATGCTCTTTTTAACACATACTTTCCTATTGGTTGAAATTATTAAAAACTACAGAATTAGGAGAGAGGTTCATTAAATATGATGCGAGACCACAAAATTTTGTGATTTTCAATAAATTTCAACCAATAAGAGAGAGTTTGTATTCGAAAGAGTGTGTTCCTAGCATTTTTCTTTGAAATTTATTCAAATTGGCTCGTAAGCTTAAATGTTGGTGAGGTGTGTTCTTGTTTTCTCATGGTAAGATCTCGTGTCAGTGCAGATATTGTATAAGAATGTTGCACACCCGAAACTAGCTGCATACATAAAAAGGCATAATTGGTTGATGGAGTCTGGAGAGTATCTTACTTTTCCCCAAAACCAATCCGAGTTCAAGGGAGGAATTCATCACTATCTTGAGTCCATTGAAGAGGTAAGTTTTCCACTAGGGTTTATCATGTTTGGTACCTCTTAATTGTTGGCAAACAAAATTGATGCAAAACAATAAGAAGAGGGACTACCGGAGTTTTATTTCTCAAGCATTATAAACTCAGAATTGCCTTAATGACATTAGAGATTAACTTGATAGTAATTTGATGATATTTTTTTTTTCATTATACCTGAGATACTATGAGGAGAGAACAATGAATTAAGGGAAAATACCAGTTATAGTAGGTCTCCAGTTTTAACACTACAAAATATATATGGTGTGTACTTCATGTAGTTAGATAATTTCAAGATCTAGATACTGGCTAGTTCAGTAAGCTTGACACTTATTTTCAAAGTGTTATGCCTTGAAAATCATTGTCTATTCTTTTAGCACATAAACTATCAGCATGTTAATTTTGAATCATAAAATATGTCAGTTATTATGGCAACACCCTGCTGCCACTGTCACTGTCTCACTGTTGCTTTAGTTCCTAAGGTTTGAACCTCTTCTCAAATGCAATGCTGCTCATGTTCCTGTGTAAGTGTGTAATTGCACAACATCAACCAACTGTCATGAGTCATGACCTCTAGCTTTGCAATTCTTTTATGTAAATCATGAAAATAAAATAAATGATCCCGTGTATTGCCAATGGAAAGAATATTGTTTAACGAAGAATTATTTCAGTTTCCCAAACAAAATAAACTTTCTTTGGATACTCTAAGATATGATAAGATATTGTTGGACATTTCCATATATTCAAAGTTTCTAACTCTCCCCCAAGCTAAAAGTTACTTAGCTTTAAGCTTGTTACAAATAAACCCTTTAAATAAAAAAATAAATCAAACTATATAATTTGAGATTGTAGATTGAAGGAACTATGACAATTCTTTGCGATTATTGTGGGGCCAATTGATACTTCTGGTAAAGTTACGAGGCAAATTGATTTCTTTGGGAAAGCCATGAGAGTAGGTTGATGTTTTTTTTTTTTACCACAGTGCATGATTTGAAACAAAAAGGGGAAATACATAAGAATGATGACCAATAGTGGGGGATAGGTAATGATGACTAGAGTTTATTTGAAACACACCAAAAAAATGCACGGCAGAGGAGATAGAAACTTGGAGAGAATCATCAGTATTAGGGCATGGCGGAGATGTCACGATGGAAGAAGAAACCAATGAAAAGATGGCTAAAATAAAAAACATGATCAATGATCACTGAAAGGAGGACATAATAGCCGGAAAATTGTCTAAAACACACCAATAAAATGCATAGTGGAAGCTAAGATGGAGAAAGAGATGATCTAAATGAAGAACACAACTGGAAGAAGGCTGAACTTGCATGGAGGAATACCATAGTAGAAAGGAGTTAAAGCGTTAGGAGATGTCAAAGGGTTGACATGGCATGAGAGACAATTAATTTGAAATTAAAGTAAAACTCCAAATTTTAAGGAACTCAACAATTTGATATATTCGTAAAAGTTTAGTGGGCATGCACTATCAGTGTAAATGTTTTTACACTATAAAAGTTAATAAACTTATCATACATGACGATTTGTGATTGGATGATAGTGTGTTAGCGCATATATTATTTATTCTATTCATAGAAGTTAGAGCACTAACTCTCACTTATACTAATTACTACTATAATTTTAACTAATTAAGGAAACAAATCATGATATGACAAGAAAATATTGCAACTAATCCTAAGAAATAATGAGGAAATACAAAAATTAATCCTTGAGGGTGGTCTATGATAAGATGCTTTTGGATATTGCCATATATTCTAACAGTAACAAATACAATAAGATGAAAATGCTTGTGACAATGAAATTTCTAGGATTTTCTTGTCACAACTATTTTCAGCCTTGGTTTTATTTGCACAATTACATATTCTATAATTGCATTGTGATGGCAATATTGATGTTTGATTGTTTGTTTATATTAGCTAGAGTTACAACAACTATCAACTTAACAGAATACTTTTCTTTTTACTATTTATTGCTGTCATCTTGGAAACATCTTGAAACTCATTCTGAATTTTATAGATGGTACCAGACATTGAATGGGGTAAAAATATTCGTGTTGCTCTGGACATTGGATGTACAGATTCGAGCTTTGCAGCTGCCCTCCTTGACAAGGAGGTTTTAACATTATCACTAGGCTTGAAGAATGACCTAGTGGACTTAGCTCAGGTGGCGCTTGAGCGGGGCTTCCCAGCAGTGATTAGCCCTTTTAGTAGAAGGAGGCTTCCATTTCCAAGTCAAAGTTTTGATGCTATACATTGTGGGGGCTGCAGCATACCTTGGCATTCCAATGGTTTGTGTTCCTGTCTTTAGTTACTTGTTTCTGAAAATCGTTTCTCCAAATTATATTTATTTTGTTAGAAGAATAGGTTACATTTCCCCACTTTTTCAGGTGGTAAGCTTCTATTAGAGATGAATCGGATTCTACGACCTGGTGGATACTTTATTATGTCAACTAAACATGACAGCATTGAAGAAGAAGAAGGTTGGTCTCACATTTGATTCAAAAGTGCCTCCACAGATGTAATAAAGGAACTCTGTTTCTTATCAAAGATTCCTTTTTTCACCCTGTCTTTTTTAAGTGTGGTTATTATGATACTGTTAACTTGATGGTATCTCTATTCATTGACCATTTGTTTTAGCAAAACTGAAGCAACATATTTAATTAGATTTATTAAATTTGTAAAAAATGGATCATTTTTTTATCATGGTCTATTGGTTTGATCAGATATTGGTAATGATTATACATTTCAAATATTATATAATATAAAATAAATATAGGAAAATAAATTAAATTAGCATAAAATGATCATATTATATGTCCTGTAAGACATAAAATTTGCAGCGTGTTCCATATCTATGGTACTTAACCATTGGAGATCAGATGCACATTGCCTTATAGCAGAAAATATTGAAATACATTATAAGATCTGGCAATGCTTTGTGTAGATATGAACCTTGACAATTGAAATGCCAAAAAAGTGACAGTTACGTGTCTTTTCTCTTCCAGCCATGACCACATTGACCGCATCTATTTGTTGGAATGTTCTGGCGCATAAAAGTGATGATGTTGGTGAAGTTGGAGTTAAAATATATCAAAAGCCTGAAGGAAATGACATTTACGAATTGAGAAGGAAGAAGGTTCCACCACTTTGCAAAGAAAATGAAAATCCTGATGCAGCCTGGTATTCTACTGTAAATATTATTTTGCAAAATTGATCTTCTAGTAGTATGACATTCCTTTCAACAATGGATGTCCTGTTATAATTTTCTTATAGTTGAATGCCAATGTCAAAATGTGTACTTATTTTCAACATGCAAATCTGATTTTTCTGTGTTACTTTATGTTAGCAGAACTACTTTGATCTGGTAATGCCATATAATTACACATTAGTATGATAAAGCCTCTGATTATAATTGATCATTTGAGCTTCCAAACCAAACTGGGAAAAAGTCTATAATTGAATTGCATTATGTTTAGATGCTTGGGATACTTCCACCCCAAACTCATCATTTGTGCTACATTATGGCTTTTTTTGTGTGTGTATGTGTAAATCTGTTTGTTTACTGCATTTAGCAGCTTGAGTTCATCACATAGTATGACTTACTTTTTCAATATTCTTTGAATAGGTATGTTTCCATGAAGACTTGTTTGCACACCATTCCAATTGGAATTGAACAACACGGAGCAGAGTGGCCTGAGGAATGGCCCAAGAGGCTCGAATCTTATCCTGACTGGGTGAACAACAAAGAGAAAGTGGTTGCAGACACCAACCACTGGAATGCTGTTACTAATAAGTCATATCTCAATGGATTGGGCATTAACTGGACAAGTATCCGGAATGTAATGGACATGAAATCTGTCTACGGAGGGTATGCCAGAAAACCAGCTTGATTTTGTTCTCAATTTTCTTAGAGCTTGTAGATATCATGGATAATCCTTGCATCAATGAGTGAGCTGCATTTTTTTTTCTCTTACATTACACATATTTAATGCACATGTTTATGTTCATTGCATGATTTCCTACACATGTTAGGAACACTGATAAAAATACATTAACAATTTTTCCTTGAAAATACAGATTGGCTGTTGCTCTCTCTAAACAAAAGGTCTGGGTGATGAATGTAGTACCTGTTCATGCACCGGATACACTTCCCATCATTTTTGAACGTGGGCTTATTGGTATATACCATGATTGGTGTGAATCATTTGGCACTTATCCAAGAACATATGACCTTTTGCATGCTGATCATTTGTTCTCACGGCTCAAAAACAGGTATAATTCAACAATGTCTTACATTATTTTATGTATGTTTTTTCTCTTGATGTTCTTGAAATTAAATGGTTCGGTTCTTGTGGATTATAGTAAATTTAGAAGGTTTAAGTATGTTTTCAGTCCATATATATGAACGACTTTTGATTTTGGTCTTTGTAGACTTTTTTTCTTTGATTTTCATCCCTTTAAAGTTTGAAATCACTATTTTTGGTCTTTGGAAAATGAATGAATTTTGGGTTTTATTCTTCCAAACACTATTTTTAGGTGTCTAGAAAATTTTTAAAGGTGTTAAATGCTGACAAGATACTGCTGAGTACACACGCTGGTTGGTATCACATGATAGGATGAGTTTGTTTAAGCTTATTTTTTTAAAAACGTTCAATAAAATAAGCAGTTTTATGTTTATCTTATGTGTTTGTGTAAACTGTTTTTACTTGAGACAAATAGTTTTCTGGTTATTTCAAGAAGCAAATCCTATTTGCTTATTAAAAAAGTGTTTGTTTAAAAAACGCTTATGTTAAAGTTTTTTTAAGTTTAAACAAATTCACCCATAATCACTTATCATTTCTTTAAACACAAGCAATTAACGAGTATCCCTGGTGTTATGTGACATTAAATGCTTAGGTTCGTGAGGATTGTGGTGAAATTAGAAACTTGTGATCAAATTGCTTCCATGTTCTTGAAACAATTCTTTTGCAGGTGCAAGCAGCCTGTGACCATTGTTGTTGAGATGGACCGTATATTACGGCCAGGAGGTTGGATAATCATACGTGATAAAGTTGAAATTCTAAATCCGTTGGAGGAAATATTGAAAAGTATGCAGTGGGAGATTAGAATGACTTTTGCTCAGGATAAGGAGGGTATCGTATGTGCACAGAAAACTATGTGGAGGCCTTGAGGCTCATATTATATGCAATTTTCTTCTTGTATACCATCAACCACAATCACAAGTGTCTGTACGAGTTGTATTACCACCATGTTCTTCAACTTGAAATGATGTTTATGAAGGAATTTTTATAGGCATCCTTCATCCAACAAATCCATCAATTATCAATTTTAACCAATCCTCCCCGTATAATTAAGTTCTAATTGTAGTTTTAGTTCATGTATAACAAGTAGTGGGGAGTTTAAGGTATATTTGGATAAACAAAACTTAAGTTTTTATTTACTAAGTTCTTATCTCATAAATTTGACTATAAAAATATTAGAATAAACTAAAAAGAATTTGTTTTGAAAATTTTACCAAGTTTATTAATAAGTCATTAGTTATTTTCATAAGTTTAAATAAGGCCTCCGTAAACTGTTCCTAACATTTCCTACTCTTGCTCAGATTTAATTCAATTTTAAAATGTTTATAATTAAGTTCTTATGGTAATTTGCCTTTACCTTAAGGCTAAAACCTCTAAACTTTTTATGCTTTAACTCAAATAATTGGAAGTTTATAATGAATTTGAGATATAAAGTTATATGCACTGTTCAAATTTGGTGAAACTTTGAACAATTTTGCAAGAAGTCCTTTTCAATTTTTTTTGCAAGACAAATTGAAATGATTTTTTTTAACAAAATCCAAATGTTCTTACTTCTTACTATTGTTATGCTTCATATATCTGAATAAATGTTAGTAGTTCTAACTTTATGTGACACGATTTGCATAGAAAAATACTTTTTTCTTTTATTTATTTAAAGATTTTTATAACAAAAATTAAGGAATAGTTTCTTATTTCTAATAGTATATACAATTTTAAGTAAAATAGGATAAAATGCAAGCCTTTTAATCTTGTCCTATTTCATATTATTTTATTTTAAAAAATTCAAATAACAGAAACAATTCTTCTTCATATAATTCTGTTTCATTTTTTCTTTTTCTATTCAAATGATTCATTGTTATCCTTTATTCCACCACTTTCGTATCGACTCGAAGTCAATATTGTCAACACAGGAACCGGGCCTGCAACTTTAAACCCCGGCCCATAAACCCCACACAGAGGCTTCTTGCTCGCTCTCGCTGGCTGATTCCTCCAATGGTGTTCGCCGCTGCAAACCGCACCCGAAACAGATCAATGAACTCAAAACAAGCTCACGCATTCTTCACTTCACTCCCATTTTTCAATAACAACAACACATAATAGTTAGCTACTATCACTATTCATCACTCTCTCTTTCATAATCCCCATTTTCTACTCCAACAATGTCGATATCTATATCGTTATCCTCAGTCCCCGCGCGTCTCACACTCCTCGCTGTCTTCTCCGCCACCACCTTCTACTGCCTCTACAAATCTCGCCGCCTAAGACACCTTAAACTCTCCCTAAACCCTAACCCTAACCCTATCCCTAAGATTATATTCGCCTCCGAAACCGGAACCTCCAAAACCCTCGCGCGTCGCCTTTACGACCTCCTCGCCTCCAATAACATCGCATTCGACCTCGTCGATGCGCAGCACTACGAACCCGAGGACCTCCCCAAGGAGACGCTCATCCTCCTCGTCGCATCCACGTGGCAGGATGGCGCTCCCCCCGCCGCCTCCCGCTTCTTCGCCACCTGGCTCTCCGACGCGGCCGCCGACTTCCGCGCCGGCTCCCTCCTCCTCTCCCGCTGCCGCTTCGCCGTCTTCGGTGTCGGGAGCCGGGCCTACGGCGACTCCTTCAACGCTGTCGCGAGGGGCCTCGCGAAGCACCTGAGGGCGCTCGGCGCGGCGGAATTCGTTCCCCTGTCCGAAGGGGACGTCGACGGCGGTGACGTGGATGCGGTTTTCGATCGATGGTGTGAGAAGGTGGTGGCGGTTTTGAAAGGTGGTAGTGTTGTGGAAAGCTGTGACAATGATGGTCCTGAGGAATATAGCGTCGTTTCGAGTTCTGAAGATGAGTCTGATGTGGAGAGTAGTGAGATTGTTGATCTTGAGGACATTGCTGGTAAAGCTCCGTCATGGAGGAAGGCGGTGGCTAATGGGGAAGAGAGCAATGGGAAATTGAATGGCAGAAGAGAAATGGTCACTCCGGTGATTCGAGCAAATTTAGAGAAGCAGGTATATAACGTGATAATGTTACATGGTACTTTGTCTAATTCGTGTTTGGTTTGCATTAGTTGAAGTTGTTGACTTTATTGTGTTGCTTAATTAGGATGGTTCTTAATTCAGAATTAGCTTTGGTAGATGAGAATTAGGGTATAGGTTGTTTTTTGAATTGGCTTTCTTCATGGATTATCAATTTGCAGGGGTATAAAATTATTGGGTCGCATAGTGGTGTCAAGCTTTGTAGATGGACCAAGGCACAGCTTCGAGGTCGAGGTGGTTGCTATAAGCACTCGTTTTATGGAATTGAGAGTCACAGGTAATGGCAACTTGACATGCTACAACTCGTCATTATCTTTTAGCTGGCAACACTAGGTGCTTGAATTTGTTACCATATTCTTGCCCGCTGAATTTTAAGATGGAGTTCTTTGGTTATGATGGTTTGAAACTTCATGCACTGTTGGAGGGTCTAAATTAAATTTCAAAAGACAAAAAGGTACTAAAATGGGTGTACCTTTATTTCAAGATAACTTTGGGCTGCAATATAATGATTTGGCTTTGGAAAAGTGTGGTGGACTGCCATTCCACATCATCTGAAGCTTGGCCATACTGTTGGTGGCTTTATCCTGATTTATTTATTGTTTTATATGTTGGCAACCATATTTCAGCTGCCAAATTTACCATGTCATTCTTTTTTTGAGTTGAAACAGATGCATGGAGGCAACCCCTAGCTTGGCATGTGCAAATAAATGTGTTTTCTGCTGGAGGCATCACACAAATCCAGTAGGGAAAAGTTGGCAGTGGCAGATGGATGATCCAATAGAGATTGTAAATTCTGCAATAGAACTGCATACAAATATGATTAAACAAATGAAAGGAGTTCCTGGTAATTTTATGTTTCTATGCTGCAATCATGTTGAAGTAGTATAAGGCTATTTGTCAGATTGATGGACATACATAGGTGATAGGTCAATAACGATGCAGCTAGCCCTTGATCATATATTGTGTACTGTCAGTTACCATGCTCTCATTGAAAGCATTCAGCACACTAAGGATGTGCTATGGTGAAGGAGTTTAGAGGGAAAGAAAAGGGGAGGGTAAAGTTTTCATTTCAAATAGATATTCTCTTGTTTGAGAACTTTTTAAAATGAGATTATCATGTAACCTTTCAATCATCCTGCTGGAACACATTATATCCTTCCCAATTCAAAAATTAAAATTTAATTGTCGCTCCATTTCCCTTAAAACCCCTCCATTTAAATGATGCCCTCAATCTAAACTTAAATTATGATGTCATTGGAAAAAAATTCCAATGTTGATTTTTATTCAGTGATTGTATTGTTATATCAACACTGTCTTCTATCTAGATGGCACTTCCTAATGCCTGTGAATTTATATGGTGACAAGACCCATTTTGACATATTAATTTCCATATTGCCATGCTGTGTGTAATTTTATAAAGGTTTAAATACATTTTTCGTCCCTGCAATTTAGCATTTTTTTCATTTTCGCCCCTACAGTTTTTTTTTCTCATTTTAGTTCTTGTAAAATATGTTTGTTTTGTTTTTCATCCTTAAAGCGCTTTAGATAGCACTTTAAGGATGAAAAACAAAACAAACACATTTTGCAAGGACTAAAACGATTTTTTTTTGCAAGAATGAAAATGAAAAAAGCATTAAATAGCAGGGACGGAAAATGTACTTAAGCCTTTTATAAATCAAAAGAAATTTTTTTGGTGCGAGTACCCTGTTAAGTATCAATTCTGACTGATATTGGGGAGATTAGCTTTAGAGCAACTCCACCTTTCTGCCCATCATTGTGTTGTGTGATTAGTTTCTAAATTGGCTCATTTAACTCTTCCTGTAGGAGTCACCTTGGAGCGATTATCTGAAGGTCTCTCACCACGTCATTGTGCGTTATCTCTTGTCGGTGAACCTATTATGTATCCAGGGATAAATGCACTTGTGGATGAGCTGCACAAAAGGAGGATTTCCACTTTTCTAGTTACAAATGCACAATTTCCAGAGAAAATTAAGTCACTGAAACCTGTCACCCAGGTTTTGTGACATTTAGACTTTCCAAATTAAACTCATGTTGGTTATGCTAATGCTAGTCAAACTTAATATTCTTGTTTCCCCCTTGCAGTTATATGTAAGTGTAGATGCTGCAACAAAGGACTCTTTGAAGGCAATTGATAGACCACTCTTCGGAGATTTCTGGGAGCGATTCATTGTAAGTATTTTCCCATTCTCTAAGTGAAAATTTAGATTTATACTTTCTTAGTAGCAACTGACCATGTCTTACGAAGTGTATGAAGATGGAAGAGTAACTGTATGTTTTACTTCTATTTTTTTTAGAAAAAATCCTTCTAACTACTCTAGGGAGCAGCTTAACAGAATTGCAGAAAATGTCTTTTTCTGTTGTTTAAGAGCTTTATTTTAGGATCTTTAGTTCGTGGATGATAATAGACCCTTTTTCCTTCATGATTACCAATTTTGAAGCTTGGATGTCAGTGCTAAATCCCAAAAAAGAAACAGTGGGTATTACTAATCTGTGAATAGCCAATCTTCCTACTGTAAAAATTGCATAGATCTGATCTATGATCATTCAAGCCTTCTAAAAAGACCATTCCAATCAGATTTTAAGCAAATATACTAAATTTATTGAGTTGTTCCAAAGGATCAAAATAGCAAGTTATTAGTGGAATTCCATGAAGAATCTTTGTAAAATACTCATTTGGGTGGGGCCTTACTGCATTGTAAGCAAACTTGTGTTGACAAAATAATCAACCCGCAATCAATAGGGAGGATATATGAATGCTATCAATAATATTGAATATGGGTAATAGTATCTGCAAAAGAATGCTCTCCTTGGCTTCCAGATCTGTTGAGCAACACATATTCATGTAAGTCAAGGGGGGCTGGTTTTTCGATAAAAGATGGGAACCTGCTAGATCAACAATTTTGTACCAATAGTGTCTTTTGAGTATACTGAATCAATATAGTTATCCTTCTATTAAGATGGCAATGAAATTTCACAACAAGTGGCAAGATCGAGTATAAGTTTTTCTTTCCTTGTTGGTTGTCTTGACAGAAAATTTATCAAAATTAGTTAGTATATATAATTTTATAGTAGAAATGCTAGAAACATTTGTTACCATTGGCTAAAATTTATTAGGATTCAAAATCATGCGAGTTCCACTACCTATGTCATGCTCATTTCTAATTTTGTGATTTCTAATAAATTTCACCCAATAATAGTGTTTTGTAAAGAATGTGTTGTAAAGTGCATTATTGAGACTCCTCTTCTTACAGTGTAAAATAAGATGAGGGTTCACTTTTTAAATTTTCTAGGGATGGCAAAGTGGGTCAGTCCATCCAAAAAATGGGCCGGGCTGGCCCAATCCACAAAAATGGACTGGGTTGACCCACTTTTACAAAGTGGACTGAAAATACTAGCCCGCCCCACTTTAAAGTGGGTTAGTGGACCAGCGGGCCAGTCCACTTAAAAAAATTTTAAAAAAAATATTTTTTTTAAAAAAAAAAGGTAAAGAAATCAGATGTAATTATTTATACTAAAAATTAATAATGTACTAACTTAATCCTATAACAATGATTTTTAATATAAAATACATGTCTAATAGAAGCAAAAGCAAATAGGGAATACATATCTAACAATGGTTTTCAATTTAGATCCTAAGTCTTAACAGATTCTTAGAAATTTGCTTCACAATGATACATGCAATCAAAGCATATTTGTACATGTAGTATAACTCATTATTAGGTTCCAAATAGAAATGTATTAGGGTTAAGGATTCAAAATACTCATTTCTTCTTAGTCACTCTCACTCTAAATCACTCATTTAATTATCTATTAAATATTTTATTATTTTTTTATTGGTGGGCTGCTGGTCCGGCCTTGACCCACATTTTTTGTAGGCCGGGTTGGCCTGGCCCGTTTAATGAATATGGATTTAAAATCTCAGTTCGACCCACATTTTTTCGTGGACCAAACGGGCTGGCCCGCCGGGACAGGCCTGTTTTGCCATCCCTAAAATTTTCAACTAGAAGTTGAAGATCAATTAAAATGTGAATCTGACGGATTCGTATCTAATAATTCTTTAAGGGGATTATTTTAATTTTTTTTTACAATTCAATTAGATTCCTAAGCTAGAATATGCTTTATGTGATTGTCAAATAATTCCTCTGGCCCTTTTATGAAAAAGAACAAAATTAACAAATTACTAATTCATCAAGACCAACCGAAACAATTACTTGACTTAATTTTAATTAATAATGTCATAAATTTTAATTTTATTCCCAAATTACTGGTAGAATTAAATGGTTTAAATAATGATTATGACTTATATTTGATGACATTATTACGTGTAATTAGGACAAAAAGTACCGAGGGAGTATTTTTTTGGTTAGAACCCATTTTTTTTAATCATTATATTGATTAGTTGTCTACTAACAAGTATCAATAATATTAGTAATAGATGTTATTTGATGACAGAAAAAGAAAAGTTAATTCCGTTTCTTTTTCTTTTAAGTTGGATTTTATCTTACCATTTGTCATTTGATGTAAAGTTTGACCTCTTGATCAGCTTGTCTGTATTTTCATAACTATGTCCAGGATTCCTTGACTGCTCTAAAGGAAAAACATCAGCGAACTGTATACCGCCTGACCCTGGTGAAAGGCTGGAATACCGAAGATGTTGATGCTTATTCTAAGCTCTTTAGTCTAGGAGAACCTGACTTTGTTGAAATCAAGGGAGTTACGTATTGTGGCTCGTAAGTTTCCCACTCTTTCCCCCCTTTAGCCCAGCACTCCAGCTAGCTTTTAGTGTCTATGGCCCACTTTTAAATGACAATGAGCTCTTCACAGGTCCACTACGTCAAAATTGACAATGGATAATGTACCTTGGCATGCTGATGTGAAAGCTTTTTCTGAGGCCCTAGCTTTGAAAAGCCAAGGAGAGTATGAAGTTGCATGTGAACATGCTCACTCGTGCTGTGTCCTCTTGGCAAAAACTAATAAGTTCAAAATTGATGGTCAGTGGTATACATGGATAGACTATGAAAAATTTCATGATCTGGTGGGTATCTGAGTCCTACTGTTCTTTTGACCAAATTTGGATTATTGTTTTGTTTGTGATATTTGGCCTCAATTTATTTTCAGGTGGCATCTGGAAGAACTTTTGACAGCAGAGAATACATGGCTGCCACACCATCGTGGTCTGTCTATGGATCGGAGGAAGGTGGATTTGATCCAGGACAATTGAGATACAGGAAAGAGAGACATCACAAGTCAACCCGCAATCAAGCAGGTTAGACATTCAAGAGCCTTTGGCACCCAACATTCATTTTCCTGTTGATCTTTTTTCTTCAGTGTATAACTCTAGGTTATACAACATACTTCAATAGGACAGTTTTGTAATACATGGCTTCATACATAGGTTAGTACCATCTCAGTGTATTTAAGCCCCAATGTTTTCCCAATTGGCAGTTGAATGAACAGAACATTTTTTCTTATTTGCCTCAAATAGTACTTTGGATGTCAATGTTGCAGTTGCAGAAGCAAATTGTTTTTGATATTGAGATCAGAGGAATATGTTTTTGAGCTTTTGCTGCACTAAGCTTGCTTAGTGTTGATCTGTTGTAATATTTTTGCAAATTCCTTCAGTTGGTCTTTCATGAGAGGAAGATTAAATGGAAATATTATAATACAATGCAAACATGTAGAACGTGTAAATCTCAAAGTAATGCTCTATTTTTTCTTCCTGATAAGAGTTAAATAGTAATGCAAATATTTTAAAATATTATTGTCACAAGTTAATGTAGAGGTGCTTAATTAAAGCCAAATTTTGTTATTAAGGGACTCGAATAATAATTTTTCCAGGGAATTAAGTTGATGTCACATACTTTTTATTATGGTGAAATTGATGCCGGTCTTTATTCTTTATCAAGTTCTCCTACCTCCCACCTCACCCCATCTGCAATATATTATTAAAATCAAAATATTGGGTATCTAAAGCAGTTTCCCAGATGATGCTGCGTCACTCACTCACTCCCTTCATATGCAATAATGCACTTACAGAATTGTTGGTTCAATCATACTCATCAGTCATCTCTATTAGTGCTACCTCAAATCCTCAATTGCCTACACCATTGTACCGACATCGCATTTTCACGCTTTTTACCATGCGTGATTTTCTTGTTGGTTCCATCTTGTGCTATTCATTTTAATCATATACTTTTACTCTAATTTGGCTTCACAAGAGATCTTGCCAGAAGCATTATTTCTCATTTTGGTTTGCTAGTATTACAAGTCATCAGATTTCCCTTTTCCCCCAAAACATGCTTTCATACAGCGGCTACTATGTTCTGTCAATTTTCCTTATCAGTCCCTTTCAATTATAAATTTATAAATCAATTTTCTATCTGTCTTTTGACTGAAGACAACTTTGGACCACAATAGAATCGTTTGATTTGAAATCTAATTCACATCAATGTTGGTTCCTTTCGTAATTAGTTTCCAATATTAATGCTTTTGTACTACATAATCATACTCCTCAAGGGAAGCTAGTAAACTGAGAGATGGTCATATAGATTCCCTGCTTTCAATTTGCCCGCTTTTGACAAATTATTGAAATATCTAAGCAGCATGTCTTTGTCCTTGTATATGGTAATCTGTATTTGATTCATTTTTCATTAATACGAACGAGAAAATGACAGAACAAACCTCTGAATAAAATCTAACATCATAATCTTAACTATGAACTGATTACATTTTCAATTTCAGATGATAAGACTAAGATCTTTATATTTAATCTAATATATAATCTAAAGATCAGAAACATAATTAAAAAATCTCAAAAGTTAAATTATCCATTTTCAGGCTGTAAATATTTTGGCATGTTTTTAGCAAAGTGATACGTGTTTAATTTTTCTTAAATAACACTTTAGATTCGAATTTTGTGAATTGAAAAAGAAAATCTTGTTGGAAAAATTAGTTTCACTAAGTAGTGGATGTTGTCAACTTTGAACAGCATTGTCTATAGGATTCATGTGGTCTATTCCGTGAACGAAATATAGTACAATATTATTGTCTCTCTGTACAAATTGCAAGGAACACCATTTCTAGGACCCTCCCGTCCCCCAAAGTTATTTAAACCAATAGTTTCTCTCGGACAGCACTGCCCTGTTCGTGTTAATTAACAAATTTTAAAATCAAAATATCGTTTTCCAATTGCGACAAAACATAAATATAAATGGGGTAAATTACAAGCTTGACCAAACCAAGAAAAAAAATACCACTAGACTCGTATAAAAGACATGACCAAACGCACTAAGCAAACTACAAATTAATAAATACAAAACAACATAAAAAGAATCTATATAATAATTTTTCTGAAGGTATCTATCTAATAAAATTTGTTCCTATAGATAAATATATTTTTATGTAACTATATTTTAGGTTTTAGTTAATTTTGAGCTTTTATCATTTTTTTATTGAAATACCAAATAATTTATTAGAAAAATAAAATAAATAGTATATGTATAATAATTAAAAAAAAGTGATGTAATATCAAAGGAAAAGTTATATTGAAATAAATAGTATATTAGAGGAAGGGATAAATGAGAGATTTTATTAAATTAATAAGGTTAAAATTATAAAAGTATTGAATAATTTATAAGTATAAATGTTACTCCACCTAATGTTTTAAAAATTGTTATAAACTAATTAAATAAACTTTTTGTCTAGCATTTTTGTTTTGTTCAAATAAACTTTATGAAAGTCCTTCCAGTGGAGGTTGCTCTTGTAAAAAGTAAAGACAACTACAAGAGTAATTCTAATAACAAATATGAAAAATGTTTGAGACTTAGTGTATTATCTAACACTTAAAAAGAGAAAAAAAAAATATGATAAGGTTAATTCTAATAACAAATATGAAAAATGTTTGATAGACTTATTGTATTATCTAACACTTAAAAAGAGAAAAAAAATATGATAAGGTTTATGATGTGATAAAAAAAATAGAAAAAATAAAATATTAATTAGGTGTGTAAAATAGATAATGATTTTCTCTATAAAAAAAAATATGAAGAATGATTTATATATTATTTCTCAAGCAAATATGCATGGTTGGAGAGCAATTCAAGTGACACACGTGAGAGCATTACGTGCAAGTAGCATCAACATTTTTTTAATCGGTCCCACAAAATTTTTAATTGGTTTTGCTACAAATTTTTGCACAGGTATAGAAGGGTACAATTATGGTTTATTTAAGATTTTTTTACTGACTGCGTTAGAGTAAAAATTTAATTAAATTATTTAAATAATAAAACTAATGTTATGAGAAATTATATAAAACTAGTATTTTAACCTGTGCATTATACAAGATAAACATAAATATATTTTGGATTTACGTTAAAAGATAATAATGTAATACAAAGTTATTAACTATTGGTAAATTTTTTTAAAATATTAAAATTTGATTTAGAAATAAAGGTTTACAAGAAAGATTGAAAGACATACATAATTAATATATAAGATTAGATAAAATATTTGACGAAATAATAATAATAATAATAATAATAATAATAATAGAGTTTTTTTAATTATAGTATTGGTATAAAGTATTTATATACACAATTAACATACAAGATAAATATTTTTCTCCGAACATGATTTATTACACACCCAAGATTAGAATTCAAACGCAAACCACTTGATAAGTTAATAATTTCTAAAAACATTTTAATTTTTTTTATCCGTGAGAATCAAAAATCGTATCAAGATATTTATAATAATTCACACTCTCTATTCAATCAATTAAGCTAGATCACATCAACAAAAACAATGTAATATAAGAAAACTCTTAAATATACTATAAAAAAATAGCTTCTAAGTACATTCTCATTCAAATAAATATGAAATTATTTTTAGAAACTCACGAGAGTTGTTCCACTAAAACTATTCGAAATTAGTGAATTAAATTATAAATTAATTAAAAGAACTAATCAAATGCTAAAAATATTAACTTTAGAACAAGAATAAACAAATGATTAGACTACGATAACCATCATCTAGAATCTTCTGATTGTCACTGAATGGTTGACCTTGCTATGAAGAAGTAGTATGCATGTTTGTGTTTTTATAAAACGACATCGTTATCCGATTGTTATAATTAAGATGGCTTACCTGCGTTTAGACAGGTCAATTATTTTAATTTTAAAAAAATATTTTAAAATGAAACCTAAAAAAATTAAATGTTTTAAAAAGGTTACAAAATCACACGCAACGTCAAGATAGTTAATGCTTTTGAGATTGAATTCTAGGGTTCTACCAGTTTTTTCACCTCTAGCTTTAATTTGTTCCCTTACTGAAAGCATTGCACTAAGTCACCCTATGCATTTTTATTTATTTTGGACTTCCAAATCTTGAACTTCGGCTTCAATGCTGCCACATCTGCCATGTAAAATTAAAGGAGAAAAGTGTTACACGTCACTTAAGAAGATAAAGATGGAAAGTAATGAAAACTAGTTGTAGGCCATGGACGGAATAGGTCATTGATTCAATGGACCAACTATAGGTTTGAGAAATACAAACTACTAGATCCTTCTATAAGGGGAAAAAGCCCTTTTGCCAACAGAAAATGCGAGCTTAGTAATTAGCAATCAAAATATAACAAATGATGGCAATCATACTTAATCATCATAATTGATATCGTCGAAGAGAAAAAGAAAAAGAAAAGTTGAATAGACAATGAACCTTCCTGATGTGTCTTAAAGGGATTGGTTAAATAATAAAAGAATTGCTTATACACGTTAATGAATTTTACTTTTTATTTCTTGCTCTTCAATTTACTAAGTGCTTTCAGCATAACCCACGTAAAATCTTTCAAACAATAATATATACTATAATATTGTGCAAGTTGCAACAAGGTACCATAATAGAAGATAGGTGATACACACCTGATATCCAACAATAATGAAGACGTATTCTTTTACACCAAATTATCGGAATACTTACTATTATAGAAAAAGAATGCTTGCTGGATATCCAACAATAATGAAGACGTATTCTTTTAAGCCAAATTAGAGGAATGCTTGCGATTCAAAAAAAAAAAATGCTTGCTGTTCTTATTTTTATTAACTATTTATGATTACGCACATGCGGCAATTGATTTAGGGTCTGTTTGGATGTAAGCTTCTCAAGAAGCACTTTTAGAAGAAGAAAATAAGAAGAAAAAAAGGAAATGAACTTCTCCATAAATTAAAATGAGCTTTTCATTAGCTTATTTGTAGATGTCATCTCATCTTTTAGAGAAGTTATATTGGTGAGCTTCTAAAAATTAGCTAATGGACAACTTATTTTTACTTTTGGAGAAGCTCATTTCATTTTTTCCTTCTTATTTTTTTCTTTTAGAAGTGCTTCTAAAAAAGCTTATCCAAACAGGCCCTTAAGATTATTCTATGATTTTGAATTTAAACCCTTAATATGTATTAAATACTTAAAAGAAAACTTTGTGGTCATAATTGTTTTAATTCGAGCATAATTATCTTTTATTTAAGTCTTGAGTTCAAATTTTAAGATGACATCAACACTTATCTTAATTATGTTGTTGGATCAGTTGTTTTGTCACACTCCAAACCTATATAGATCTTAAGAGAAGGAGTATGTTGGAAAGTTGTTTTGTGATCACCTTTAAACGTATTGTCTTAGAAAAAATTATTGATCTAGAAATTTACTAAAAAGACTTAAAGAAACATCATATCGTAGAATTGTCAAGAAGTTCACTCTTAGTAGATGAAGATCTCACATTGACTATATATAAGACCTAACTAATACTTATAAGGTATGGACCACTTAGTTAATTTTGTGAAATTGTGTTAGTACGCGTTTCAATGTGCTTTGATAGAATTAATTTTAAATCAATGTGATTTTATAAAATTAATTTTCATTAAAATTAAATCAAAATTGATTTTAAAGAATAATTTACCAAAATAGACTTTAAAGTCTATGTATACTTCTCTTTTATTATAACTTTTTATAGTTCATGTTAATTATTAAATTAAAAAAATATGTATAATACTTAAAAAAGATAGAGAATATAAGTATGAGGGTAGACGAGAGAATAAAAGTACTAAATTAGCAAAGTATCAAACACATAGATATTATAATTAAAAAGTACAAATAAAACGCATAGTATAAACTATAATATAGTTTTGACATAAGAGAATATAAGTATGAGGTAGACGAGAGAAAATATAACAATTAAAATTTTAAAATTAATTTTAGATAAAGCAAAAACAACTCCGTATTATTTCAACTCTACCATAATTTTTCCTAATTGAAATTAATTTTGCATTCTTATTTTGAAAGCAAAGATGTATCACTTGGTAAAGTAAATGCATATTTGATTTGGCATTCATAAATTAATCTTAAGTATAGAATTGAAGTTGGATATATTTTTATGTGATTAATTTTATGTTGAAAAAGAATTTAAAATTAATTTTAAATTAAAATAACTTTGAGTAATTTTTTATTAGATTCAAATTTTTTACTAAATTTTACCCTAACTTAATTTTATAATGAAATATTCAAACATAAATCATTACTTCAAAATTAATTTCATTCAAGAACAAATTTTCAACACATGTCCAAACTCATGCAAATTATAAGGTAAAAGATGCCCGTGGAATAAAAAAAGAGTGGAGACGTGGATTGGTGTGTGCAATTCGCACACAAGAAAGTGGTGTTCACGTCCGACGTAGTGGAACAATCCTTATCATTCATTGTTGGGTTGAGGCGGCTACTACATTCTTCATTGGAACGTGACTTTCTCTGCTAATTCACCACTCTCACTCTCACTCTCACTCGATCACCCTTTTTTTGTAATATAAGAGAAACCATGAGTGGTGAACATTCAATTCAATTGATGGGAGAAGTCAGATACATAGCTCTAACTCTAACTCTCTTTAACGTGAACCTTTTAGCTTTCATCAATGTTAAAGTTAATATAAAATAGAGTAAATTAGGCGAACCTTTATCAGATTTTAAAAAAATTATACAATATATACATATATATATTAAAAAAATACACAAATTTCTTCTAAAATTTAAGAAAATTAGACAAGTCTCCTCTTAATAGAATAAATATATTTTTTTAAAATGTTGTAGTATTCCTCCTTCAAGTATGAACTTGAAACAATTTTGATAAAAAAAAAATAGTATAAAAAAAACTTAAATTATCCCAATAAACCTATATATCAAATGAATACTATTTTGAACAAGGAGATCATTAAACCAACCTTATTTCAACCTTATTCCAAAAATTTCTTTAAGTCAAACGAATAATTATAAATTTCAAAAATCAAATAAAATTATCTCCACTAAGACATTAATGATCGAACACAAAATCATTTAATCCAACTCCATGACAACGATAATAACACTAAATCTAAATATATTTTAAAAATATAAGAGAAATGTGTGTAATTTTCTTAAACCTAATGCTAAGGTTTGTGTAAATTTTTTAAAAAATAATACATGTAATTTTTCTGCGGTTTTTTGTAATTTATCCTGTAAAATAAGATGAAAAAAACTACTAATATTATATATATTTGTAAGAAATTACTGTTATATTATACTAATAATAATGAGTCATTGTTATAACTTATAACTGTTTGAGTTGACCTTTATTGTTTGATTCTCTTCATTCCATTTGTTATATTCACCTCATCGTCCTATCGATCCTTTCACTTTTCTCCACTCTCCCCCATTCGTTTAATCGTTTGCAGTCAATTAACTGAAGGTAGATTACAGCTAAGAATAATAATCAGAGGGAGAGAAAAATAAAATACAACAATAACCTTCAATTTCTAGAACTAGAAATAGAACTCATCAAGAGACAATTAGAAATAGTAGCCCTCGAACTATACATATTCATCTAATTAAGTAATATCAAACATCAAGTTGATGATGGTTAAGGTATATGGGAAATAAAAGAGCTTTGGAATATCAAGAAAATACAATATCAAACTATATAAATCCACATAATTAATCAGTAGGCAAATATCAAGCTGGCGATGCCATGATGGTATAGTATATAGAGGGGTAAAACACAGAAAAAGAATGTTATAGAATATTAAGAACATGCCCAATACTATTTTCGTTTATAAACAACTATACTTTCAAGCAACAAACACAGCACAACAAAAAAGATAGATATTAATATGCAAGCATCAAACTGCCGATGGAATAGCTTATAAAGAGGGGGAAAAAGAAGAGCAAAAGAGAAGCTTTGGTTTGGAAGATTAAGAAAATACCCAATAAGATAAGTATTATCGTTATTCAAATAAGAACATCTTGATTAACTTTCTTTTCTGCGTGTGAATGAAGCAATGGATAGTAGTAGTAATATTCAAGTTGAACTAAAGAAACGAGTAATTGAACTAATGGAACCAACCATAACACAATACCTATCGTCCACGCAAAGATAAGATAAACCACTTACACCAAATTAAGAACTAAACCAATAATAACTTCCAAGTGTTTCTATTGACACTTGTGTTCCCCAACAACAACAAAATCAGTTTTAAATATCATTATTCACCGAAAAAAAATAAAAAAACATGGCAAGACCAAAGGAACCAACCAAGAATTAATTGCTTCATGAAAAAAAATAGAAGGGAAAGAAAGAAATAATAAAAGAGAAGAGAAAAAAGGAGCAATGATTATATATATAATTAATTAACTACTCTTTCTGGGTTTGCTTTTCCTCCTAGCTCTGCTTCTCGATGGCTCCACTTTTGGTAGTTGTATCTCTTCTTGTTTTGTTGTAACCCTCATGCATGCCGATGATGTTCCTTCTTCCTCGTTGGTTGTACTTTTTTCCATTGAACTCTCTGTGCCTTGTGCTCCTCTTTGCTCTATCGCTTGTGCTTTTTCCTCTTCACTTTCTTCCAACTTTAAAACAATCTTACGAGGTCTACCTCTCTTTCGAGGAGCTTGAGGTTGAGGTTGAATTTGAACTTCTTGTTGCTCTTTCTCATCTATTGTGGATGATGCTTCAGCTATTGCCACAGAAAGTTCCTTAGTTTTTTGTGGTTTCTTCTTACCCATCATCAAATACTCTCACTACTATTTTCTAATTTCTAAACTTTAAAATTCCAAGAGATCAATATCAAATCTTTCATGCTTTAGTCCTTCAATTCATTTTCACTAGATAGGATAGGAAGAAAAAAAAAAGATGATTCTGTTTCTAATGCGAAATACACACACCCACATACATATACTCACATCACACACTCTCTCCTCTCTCTCTCTCTCTCTCTCTCTCTCTTTTTATTTTGCAATATGTTAGTAAAAAGCAAGAAGACCAATATCTTTGACCAGAATCCGGGTTCTGGAAACGCTATAAAATCAAGACCCCTTGTAAACTATAGTGGAATAAAAAAACAAATGAGTATAAGTCTCCATTTGGGTGTCAATTAAATAAACCATTCATAGCATCATCTTTCACTTTCCTTTTTTGTCCATTCATTCTAATTTACACGTTACTTTCTTATTTTCTTTCTACTACAGTACACACATCAGAAAGAAAAGAAGAAAAAAAAAAGAGAGAGAGAGAAAAAGAAAAGAAGTAGCTATATGCTTAATTGCTTATGCTAGTAGTAGTAGAAGAAAGTAGAGTAGTGTGTAGTAGACAGTGTGTGCAGAGGAGAGGGGAAAGCAAAGATGAAATGAGAAGAGCCTAGCCTTGACTAAACTTAACAAAAGAAAAGAAAACTAACCCAAAAGGAAGTGTGGTGAGAGTGGAAAAGTAATAAACATAACCATGGTTAGGGGGTGTGGACCAAAGAGGTGATGGGAAAAGGGCATGTGGGGTTTTTACGAGGGGTAAGGTAGCCAGATTTAGTCTATGTGTGTGTGTGAGTTGTACTACTCACACGCAGTGTTCCAGTCTGATCACTTGTGTTGCTTCCCGGGTTTCGCGTCCTTACTCTTCTACAGCTTTTGTGTTAGCATCACCGTTTTTTTTTTTCTTACCATTTTGATTTTGACTGTGAATTCTATCTTCAATCATCCATCCATAAGCAATGTAAAATGGTACTACTAGTGACTTGTATGCGAGTCTTGTAATAAGTGCATGTTTGAAAATTTAATGAAAAAATATATTTGAGGTAGAAGTACATTTATAAAAGGATCACAATTTTTTTTATTTATTTATCTGTTTGATTACATTGATAGACAAGTTTGATTTACAGTACTGTGACATATAAATGTACTTTGACATAGAAAGTATTTCACATAAACAACTTTTTTACGTATTTCAAAACAACAAAAATAGAAGTACGTTACTTATGTGACAACATAAATTACATTCAATTAACTTTTTCTCAATCAGACTCTTGTGATTTGTTTGATACAATAGAAAGTAGGAGGGAAAAAATAGAAAATATAACATATAAAATATTTTCCTCTGTTTAGTAGAAAAGAAAATAGGAAAAAAATGAAAATATAAATTAACTTTTAGAAACAAAAATTTAAATTTTTTCTTATTCAAATTTTAAATTTTTCTTTTTTCTTTATTTTCCTTTCATCTAACCGGACCACCGGGCATCGCACCACACACAAGCAATGCAGCTCATTAGAATTTGTATTTTGTAGGCATAATTATAATAGTGTGAGAGAGTGAATCATCGGATTTTCAACTTATGTGAGACTTCTTTGGCCAAAATATTGTAATGAACTAATTAACTTATGATCCTCCTAATTAATACTCCTTTAACTTATTTCTAACCTATTAAAGTGATCAGACTAGTTATCCAAAAATTGATAAGAGAATCGGGGTTCTGATAAATCTGTGGATCACTAGGTTTATATGCTACTAAGCTTACATAGCTAATTAAAAGAGTAGCTTTGCCTTGTAATTTAATGGAACGTGAGAACGAGATTGAGTGTTTTAACATTTGGAGGGAGAAATTATTACTTGTCTGGGGTATAATATGTAGTCTCAAATAGTGGCAGATTAGGAGCTTGAGTTAGTTGAGAAAAGTTATTTTAAAAAATGTTATTATCATGAAAATGAAACTAAAGACTTAAACATTAAAATAAAGTGCAGTAAATTGAAAAGGGGATAAAATCTCCAATATTTCAGTTGAATAAAGCATTTAAAAAAATACTTAGAGATTAAAAGATAACAAAACTTAAGAAGAAAAAAAGCCAATTATAAAACACAAAATTTGACAATGGCTAAAAAATTGAAAGCAAGGGATTCAAAATAGGAGATGGGGCAAAAAGATAACAACACCTGGATATATATATATATATATATATATATATATATATATATATATATATATATATATATATTCTCAAAGTTAAGGATACATTTGCATACATGGGTCTGTCAGTTATCTCAAACAATCTTCATATATGACACATATTTGAATTTTATTAGTTTTTATTAAATTAAAAAAAGGTTAATTATGTATTATTATAAATTAGACGAGATCACATAAAATAACGATTTTTTTTTTACCATATAGTAATAATAGTTTTGGATTATTATAAACATAAATACCATTCTTTTACAACTTATTTTCACCCTTTTTTTTCATATTTTTTTCCATCTTTTTCGTCACATCACATATAATACCTATTACTTTTTGTTTGGTGGAGATACCGCATTTTGGGATTAGCTATGCTGTGGATGTGTTCACGCAGTAGAGCTAGAAGTGACAACGTATATGGCGGCAAGAGAACTCTGATGTGGTGACAACGTATAAGGGTATGAGAAAGATGAAAAGCATGAGAGATATCATACTTGATCGTTGAGTTTGACTTTATATAGTAAATATTTGATGGGAAAAGCCATTGGACTGTTAGGGTTACACATGGATGAAGTGACAAACCATTAGACGCACACAATTTGCGTGCCTTGTAGATTTAGTAAGCATAGTCTATATGAGAATGAATTTAATATTCTCGATGGATCAAGTCGGGATTCTTTTTTGTGTGAATCAAGACATTCTTAGATTGAATTTTTTTAACCATTAATTTTTTAAGATATTGATATTTATTTAAGGAATTAACTTGTTTTAAAGAAAATTTTTCCACAAGTAGGACGAAATCAATCCATCAAGTCGGGATTTGGCCCATAACACTTCATTTTTTATTTTTTTTTATCTCTCTCCTCCATCCACCAACCAACATTTATTCAATAATTTCTGCTTGCACGAGTGAGGGGAGTACTTTACTGTTCTGGGTTGTGGGCATTAGTCAATTGGAATATTGTAAGGGGGAAAAAAAGATGTTTTCTGTGGCAACTTGAATGGCGCAAATGATAAACCGGTGACAGAAAAAACACACGAGTGTGTGTGGTGTGATTTGTTTTGCGGGACCAAATTAGCGATCTATGACTCTCTGTGTTAGCTTCTGACACTCTTATTCAGATACTGGAGGAGAAGCACCTTTCTAATAATATCTTAGGGTAACTCCAATTTCAAGAGTTTATATGAATTTCTTATTAAGTTTTGGTGGGTCCTCTTTTAAGATACAGTTTTTTATATAAGAAACTCAACTTAAATTTAAGTACTTCAGGACAGAGAAAAAGTAAAAAAAGGATGTCAAGTCAACTAAAAAACTCTCCTAAAATATTACATATTTTGCTTTTATACAGGATTTGTCAAATGAGTCATAAAGAGCTTGGTGGTTTTTGGCATCACTAATCGACTGTCCATAAAATAAAATCATTTATATTTGGCTCTAGCTATACTATTAAATTATTATTAGCCCACTGTTAATAGGGTAAATATATGTTTCCATGTCCAAGTACTGTGTTGTTAGGCCTGTACTCTTTCTTTTAATTTGACCAATAAAATAATTAACACACTTTTTAATTATTTAACTAATTAAGAAAGTGAAAAAAATAATAAACTAAAAATGTGGTGTGCAAATTGTTCTTTTTATAATGTTTAGGAAAAGTCCAGCTCGTGCAAGAGAGGACCACTAATTGTGTACTTTTTGAATAATGGCTTAAATCCCCCTCGAAGATCTATAATTACGACAAAAACGATGTTTTTAGCTTTGTAATAAAAAATTATTATGGAGATAAACATACAGACAAGCCATCTTTCAGTACGCAGTACGCTTACTCAGTCGTATATGCAAACGTGTTGACATCTTTTCTATATTATATAATTGTCGAGTTAAAAATGGTGGTAAATTTTTTTTTATAAAAAAAAGTAAACGTCACCTAAAGTATAGACGATGGTTTGGTAACGACTTTAAGTGGTCATTGCGTTTTTCTATGAACTGCGAATTTTCTACTTATGGTCATGTTATAATAACTTATGGTCACATAGTAATAAAAACTATTGTGTAAAATATATGATGGCCACGTTGTAATAACAACATATGTTTTTTAGAGGAACGTTGTAATTACGTATGGTATCGCAGTAATAAAAACTATTGCATAAAGTATGGGGTGTTTTTTGACATTGCTTATAGTAATGGCCTAATTGTTTAGGTCATGGAGTTATAAGTATTGTGTATATGCAACATTTATTCAAGATTTAATTAATAATTTTAGTTTTTATGGTTGTTTTCATTTTACAATTTTCTCTTATATATGAAATGTTGTATGTTTTAGTCTCTATGCACACATATCATTTAATTAGGTTTTGGTCCTTATCCTATTTGTTGTCATTTTTTCTCTCGATCAATGCTACACAATTATTTCTCATATAATCATGTTATATTTTTTTTCTTTCTTATATCATCATACATCCATCTCATCCTTATTTGTGACTCTCACCTCTCTCTCTCTCTCTCTGTCTCTCTCTCTCTCTCTCTCTCTCTCTCTCTTCTTTTAAAATCCAAAATTCACTAGCATATATAATATAGCGTTGGATGTATAATTGCACAGTAAACTTATCTTTGAGCTTGATACATACTTTATAATCACAAACCACCTTTGATGTCTTTCTCCATTTTAGACATCCGTCCCACTTATATCTGTGTGTAATACCTCATTAATTTTTCCACTATTTTATATACTTTATTCTAGATATTTAATCTTAAAAACTTATGGTATGGCATATTCTTTCATCATCACTTTAAATCGTATTCCTCTAGTCTCGTTAAAATAACAATGTATATACTATGTCTTTCATCTACTTATGAGAAAACTTTTGTTTCCAAAATTTGTCTTTTAAGTTCAAGCTCAATGTTAAGAGAAATGTTAGAAACAAATTTTGAACACCCTCTCTTGTGTGTATGGTTATATCTCTAATTAGATGACATTTTTTTATGTGGGTGAAGTAAATCTATGTTACAAAATCTTAACATACAAATAATGAAGACTAAATTAAATCTGTTAAAAAGTGGCATAACTTCTTTGTGATATGACAACTCTGCTGGCATACGAGTCCAATAATTTAATCAAACGCTCAGAAATTTTTATGATATGACACCTCTCCCAGTATAAACATAAAAGAGTTCTTCAGCCATGGTACTAGATCGACCACTGTAGATCAATCTAGGATAGGGGATAAACCTTATATAGGATCTACTAAACGATCAACTGCATGTGGTCCAATCCTCAGTTGAAAGGTCTAAATAATTTTCATTATCATCAACAGTTAATTCATAGGAATGACCATGTTTCCGAGGTTAAAAGTTTTCCATTTTGAAATATGTATTCATCTTTTGTAAGTTGATACTCCTGTTTCAATTCATATTCTCCATATATGTCTAGCTCAAAAATTTAACTTTAAATGTCCTCAAATGATTAGTTCAACACATGAACTATTTAATCGAATATTAACCGCTCGAACTGAAACAGTTCAATTCATTTTAATCTACTATATAATGTATAAGTTGCCTAGTGCCTAGGACAAATATCGCATAGTTGGTGTGTAATTTATCATAAGACTTAAATAATACTTACAATTTAATTTTTTTGTTGTTGTTCTTATAAAATATTTTTATATTTTAGTTTAAAAATTATATTTATTTTAGTTTTTTTTTCCTTATAACATTTTAGATAATATCTTTTTATTATTTAAAATATTTTAAAGACTAAAAACACAACAAACATAATTTATAAAGATTGAACAAAAAATAATTTTACAAATATAAAAAACAAAAACAAAAAATTATAACAACTTAAAAGAAAGATATTTAAATTTTATCATAAATTACAATTCCACAAGGAGTTCCAATGTCCCATGATAATCAACTTTTTATTTGGGGGTGGGGTGGGGACTTTTCCTCTAGTAGGAAGGGAGCAATTAGTAGGGGCTAATCCTATCATAGCCCAACTTGTGTTATATTTCGTGGGACCGATTCATCATGACCATTAAAATACGAATCCGAAGAAAATCTTGCCCCTTCCATGTGCATTTGGATTTTATGCAAAAGAGGTGCAACTATCTAGCATAAATTTGCTGTATCTAATTTGCTGAATTAATTTATACAGATCAATCACTTCAATGAATGATATTTTATTATGTTTCTTAATTTTTAATTTAGTCATAATACTCAGAAATTAATAGTACATCAATACTTCATTGTTCTAGTATTTTATTTTATTACACTAGTATATTTAATTTCAACATATTAAGTGTATATATGTATGATTTTTTAGTAATCTATTATTTTTTTAATCATACTTATGGGATTTTACACAACTAAATATTGGTATTTGATGGAAGGAAACCGGATTACATACCTTTTCAAGCTGATAACGATTTCTAATTTGCGTTCAATATAGGCTTTTAAGTTTTAAGTTGTTTTATTACTGATTCTTTTAAATTGCAGTTTTAGCGGATTAGTTACTGCAAATTAAAACGCATGAATTAATTGAAACCATATCAGATAATTTCAGTTTAACTAACTTTGAGTTTTGTGTCTTTACAATGATTCTATCTATTTTGATCATAATTTTCTTCTATAGAAAATATATGTGGTTTCTTTTGAAAAAAAAAAAGACTGTTGTTTAGTTATTTGGTTGAATGGGATTGAATGGAGGAGGTTTCTCACGGTTTTGATTGGACTTTGTCATGAGACCATATATTCTGAAATGTTTGCTACAAATTATACATACATTTTTCATGTTAGTATTAATGTTAAGGCCGAAGCATAAGGAAACGATAAACTGCTCTCTTTCAAGCTGCATGGATTCCATCAAATTCTAGCAATGCTCCTTGTTTCAGTGAGGAGGAACAAGACCTGCACACATCTTCTTTACAGATACTATGATGCCAAAGTCAGAGAGTGTGAGAAATCATTAATAAGATTAAAATATATACTTGTAGGAAAATTTAGTTAAATAGCTATTGCATGTCATGAGCCACGGGACAAGCCAAAGATATCCTCATAACCAAATTTTATATAAATATTAGTATTCAATAAATAAAAAATAATCTAAAACAAGGGATTGCATCGCCAATGAATATCTTTAAAAAAATATCAAATTTTTCTCTCAAAAAACTTGGCACTCAAAATATAACATGTTTTTTCATTTAGAAAAACTTACATCCACACACTAAGTTGATTCATCTATAAATCACAAACTATTTTACTTTTACTTTCTCAATATGAATATAAGAAGATGTTTTTTCTCTCTCAAATATATATATTTTTAATTAATTTTACCTTATTTAATCTTATTATTTCTAAAATACTTTTAATTTAATTGATGTTTTAGTTTCTATGATTCTTTTTTATTTCTAATACCAAGTTTCAATAAAAAAAATAAGTTAAAAAATTAATTTTTAATTAACATATAAATAACTAACTTTCATAATTTGCGTGAATATATTTTTTTATATTAAAACTGAATAGTACCTTTGTAACTTTCAAATCTGTTTTATATTTAATTGTTGTGAGTAGCAAGTGCATGATTTATAGATGAATCAATTTAGTGTGTGCTAAGTTTTGAGTGTTGTTTTACACAAAGGACTTGTCCCCTCTCTCCGTTCTATTGTGGAAGGCTTGTTTGTTTGTTCTATTCTCCATATTATGCTAGATCCAATCTTCTAATTCCTGTGGAATGTGGAAAGGAAAAATAATTATTTACTTTCTTTTTTCGGTAAGGAAGGATTAGAAAAATCTTATTAGTTGTAATTTTTTATTAATATAAAATATTTTATTTAGAAGAAAATAGTTATTATAATAAATTATATTTATATAGATATAATCTATTATATATATTTATTTTGAATTATATCTCATAGAGTATCAGGTCAATATCTATACAAATAAAATAATATATCAAGTACATTTAAAAACGCATATATAATCTAATGATAAAATTTCTCTTTACCAATGACGGGTTTGATTTTTGTTATTCATTCCTACTTAGCTATTTAGTTATGTATTTAACAGTGATACCAAGAAAAATGTTATAGAATTAACAGTTTATAATGTCCCTTTCTATTTTTTTAGTCAACCTTTTTTCCATCAAATTCAAAATGAATTTAAATCATTACCTTTGTTTTACATGAGTAATGAGTTCTATTACTGGTTTTTTTAATCAGAGTTCTATTACTGAATAAGTTCAAAATATGTAGTAAAAGTTACATAAAATTTTGTCAAATAAAAAAAAAATACTACTGAAGAAGGAATATCAAAAACTCATTTTTCAAAGTTAGTTCTTTTGAATAATTGTCGATCTATCGATTAAAGTAAGCTAAGTACTAGTCCTGATTTGAAACATTTCCTTTCTCTTATTTTATTTTATTCTTTTTGAAAAATAAAATGTTCATGGAAGAAGACATCACAACTCACAACTTGAAAGAGTTGCACCATCCATGAATCATGGTGGATGCGATTATTTCTATCATCAGAAGTGGCAACTCAACGAAAACAAAAAGCTAATCTATTTATAAAAATGATCTTTTATATATAATGTTTTCATAACAATTTTATTAATTTTTCTTCTCACTTGTCTTTCTTTGCCATGCCTCCGATAATTAGTTAGCAGTGTAATAATACACATTCTAAAATATCTTTATTAGTAGTAGCTAAAATGTTGTAACAGAAAAATATAGATAGATAGCAAAGAACTTTATTTTATATGAGAATGATAATGACTAATTTTAACCATTAAATTAAAATAAAAGACTATGATTAAAATATTTTAAATTTAATTTAAAACCTCATTTAACCATAAAATTACTAAGATTTATCAAATATAAAATCAAATATCTTAAAGATTTAATTTACATCAAAATTATTATCACAACCATTATCATAACAGTTGTCACAACTACCATCATGATCGTCAATGATGGTAGTGGCAACAACAGTTATCATGTTAGTGATAACGATGGTGATCATGGTGTTATTGGCGGGCGATAATCACGGTGACGATGGCAGCAATAACAACGACAACAATCATATTGGCGGTGGTGGTGGCGGCAGTTGACGATCATGATAATAATTGTGGTGGCAACCTTGTCAATTGTGGCGAAAACGATCATTACGATGGTGGTCATGGTGATAATATTTTTGAAATATTTTAGGATGTCATAAAATAAATATGTAAGATATTTGATTTTTTGGTTTGTAAATCTTTTAGAGGTTTTATTATTAAATGAGATTTTAATTTGAATTTAAATATTTTAATCTTAGTTTTCAATTTAATCTAAAAGTTGAGATTAATCATTCTCATTCTCACATAAAATAATCATTCTCATATAATACATCATCTCTATATAATTTTATATTTTTAATAAATTTCAATTAACATTAAATAGAAAGTATGTAAAAATGAATGTGCTAATAGTATTTCTCTTAATTAACATATTATTCTATTATCCTAAATGATCAAAGGGAGATGGAAGTTGCTACATATATAAGAAACATATCTAGTAAGAATATGAAATGTGACAAAAAGATAATTTTGGTCATACAATTATATAGTTAAAATTATTTTTGTTTAACATAATTTTTAAGTCTTAACCATAAAATATATGGTCAAATTTTATTTCTCTCACCAAATACATGTCATGTATATATGTAATACAAAAAATTCATATATAAACAATTAAACATTAAATTAGTCATCATTAATAAAGTCTTTTATATAATAGAAATTAAATTATTAATATAGATTTTGTAAGTCTATATGTTAACAATATAATGTATTACATTGTATTAAATATTCATGGAGAGAGTTTTTCTATCTATAATAGTTTACTCAATTCAAGTAAGATTATCTTTTGTGGATGATACATGTAGTTTATTAAAAAAAAATTCTGTGTATTTGGTCTTTGACACACAATGAAAGCTAGTTACGTTGAATCAGTAAAAAGTGGGAAAAAATGAAAAAGCAAAGAAGAATACTCACCAGCAAAAAAACCACCAAGGTAGGGAGAAAGTGGGGTAAAGAGTTCGAGCTTGTGAGAATGAAGGTAGGAAGAAGAAGAGGCAAAGGGATGGAAGAGTTTTGGTGAGGAAGAAGAGAGTAGGGGCGGGGGGAAGAAGAAAGGTTTAATAGAATAGGAATTTAAAAATGGGTGGTGTGAAGAGGAAAAAGGAACTGTGAATAGTTGGGCTCAAGGATTCCACAGCAATGGTTGGTTGGTGGGCTATTGGGCTTTCCGTAGGTCAAAAGTGAAAATCCAGCAGCAACATAATTTTCCGCCCTAAAATGCAACCCATAGTTGACAATATAAAAAAAAAAAAAAAAACCTTCCCAGCGTCCATGCATTTATCAATCCAAACAGAAAATTTCAGACAGATAAAAAGAAGAAGATTAAACATGGACATAATATCATGTTTATTTAAAAGAAAAAAAAAGAATAATTTATGTAGAAAAATCTAGAGAACGGCTGTATTTGTCAAAATCTCCCCAAATGTTTTTTCTTAAAAAAATTGCTAATAAGTACCACAGAACTAGCCAATGTCTTTTGCGTGTACTATGTGAGTTTTGAAAAAATAAAATAATGAATGCTTTGTTAGGAAAACTAATTTTTTATTATAAAAACATGTTATTTTAGTGGAAAATACATCCTTTAGCTTCGAAATCAAGTTAACAATTAAATGTCTTGCCAATAAATTAAAATATAAAAAATCAAATAATCACTTATATTGAGAACTTAAAAATATCTAATAAAAGATAAAATGTTGTTCAATAATAAAAGATCCTGGTAATTAAAAAAAAGTCCTTCAATAATAGTAACAATTTTTTAAAACTATTCTGTATCCAGAAATTAAATATTAGACGCGATGATTTTTCCAAGAACATCACATATTAAACATTAAAATACCCCTTTTAAAAAACATTAAAATACGCTTTTTTAAAATATTAAAATACACTTTTTTATATAAAATAACATTTAAAT
>PYAF01004127.1:180266-206106 GCA_007407185.1 Glycine tomentella | reverse complement strand
CTTTGAACTCAGTCCTTCATGTTCCCTCTCTTACTTGTAACCTCATTTCTATAAGCAAACTTACATCTGAGTTAAATTGCGTTGTTAAATTCTCTGTCCATGCTTGTGATTTTCATGAACAGGACTCGGGGCTGAAGATTGGCAGTGCTAGAGAGGAAGAAGGGCTTTACTATTTTGAAAAGGATCCTAATGAAACAAAGGTTTTTGCACACCACTCATTATCTTTGACTGATGATTGTAATGATGTTTTGTTGTCGCATCATCGGTTAGGACACTCAAATTTCTTTTATCTTCAGAAGTTGTTCCCAAACTTATTTATCAATAAAAAAACTCAGTTCTTTTTCTTGTGATATTTGTCAGTTTGTAAAGCATTCTCGTGTTTCTTATCCTCCTAGAGTTCATCATGAATTTTCTCCATTTACCTTGATTCATAGTGATATATGGGGCCCAGCCTGTGAGAAAAATATCTCCAGTGCTCATTGATTTATTACTTTTATTGATGATCATTCTAGGGTATGTTGGGTATATCTTTTAAAGGATAAGTCAGATGCTGCATCCACCTTTAAAAACTTTCATGCTATGATTCAAACTCAGTTCCAGACCTCTATCAAAATTCTTCGAACTGACAATATTTTAATTCTGTTCTTGGATATTCTTACCAAAGGATTACACAAGCCAACCTTTGAGGATTTAATTAGCAAGTTGGGAATGATTAATATTTATCTCCCAACTTGAGGGGGAGTGTGGAATATTCTAGAATATTAAAATTAGTTGTGGAATAATCTAGAGTATTGGAATTAGATGTGGAATATTCTAGAATATTATAATTAGTTGTGAAATATTCTATAGTATTAGAATTAATTGTAGAATATTCTAGAGTATTAGAATAAGTTGTAGAATATTCTAGAATATTATAATTAGTTATATATAATGAACCCTTTGGGTTTTAATATGATAAATGAAAAAGAGTGTTCATTGCTTATATCTCAACACTTATAAATAAAAATTATGATTGAAAGAATTTTTTTTATTAATTAATCAATTTTTTAATAAAATTTCAGCATCATGATCAAATTACCCCAAGTTTAGATAGGTTAAACCTGATTTATACCAAAAAAAGGTTAAGCACTTAAACCCGATAAGCAAAAGACTTGGCCTAACAATCACATCACATCACTTTCGGTTTAGACACACCGACCTCGTAATTCGTAAATCTAAATACATCGTATCTATCTGATTATCGGATAAGATGAAGCATCCTGGTCAGAAAACCCATTTCCTTGCAATCTAATACTCCATGATCCATCACGTTGTTAGATATTTTTAATAATTCCTTCAATTTGTAAAATTAGCTCAAGAAAAAGACAAATCCAATAGCATAATATAAAATAATATAACATGAATTTGTGGTTCAAGTATCATTGAATTTAATATTTTTAAGCAAAATCTCAAATTCAAATTTATAAATGAAAAATATAACTAAAAGTAAAAAATTCTATTAAAGTTATTAATTATATTTTTAATAGAGATTAATTATTATCAAAATTGATAAATATTTATATATATATATATATAATATAATATTCTTATTTTTTTAACAAAAAATATCCTACTCTTACAAGTATATACTACATACTTTCATAATCTATTTCAGAGATATTATTATATTATATGCTTTGTAAAGATCGCGAGGTTGTTATTATTATTGCAAATTGCAAACCTGCCACGACCACGGGGAAGGAGATAGATGTATTGTATCAAAAGGTGGACAACGTCAACGATCTGAAAGGTACTGAAAGGTACTTTGGTTTTAGAATTTGATTGCATAATATAAAACATGAGTGGTTTGTGTTTAAGTGGATAACAAAGTGGCATGGCATCATATCATATCATAATCTGAGATTGTGGATGAAATATTTTTCATGGTTAGAGTTTATTTGCGGAAAAAGAAAATTTGAATTTGTTTGTTAGAGTTTATTTGCGGAAAAAGAGGGATTTGAATTTGTTTGTGGTTGTGCACCATCTTACAAATACACACATTCATTCAGATTTGGCTCCTAGTAACAACTATGACGTGTATGTTAGTTAAGAGATATAAAAGCTCTTTAGTTTCAGACTTCATCACCCTCTTTCTTCCTCTTTTTGTTGTAACTCGAGGGTTGCTGTTTTTTTCCTCGTGACATGATTTGATTTCGACCCTCACTCAAGTTCTCTTGCTTCTTTCCCTCCCTTTTATTTATTTATTTTGCCGATGTTTCGTTAAATTTTAATTTATAGTTTTATACCATGTTATGTTAATGTCATATGTGCGATTTTTCTTATATTTTGTACAAGATTTGTTGATTCAATTATCTGAGAATTCCAAGTACTTTGTTGATTGTGATTTGTGAAGCAGGTTTCGATTGGGAATCTGATGTAGGCTTTGGAGGTTCTTCTACTTCTCAAGGAGGCTTTCAATTTATCAATTATACCACACCACTGAGGATTCCAGTGATTGAGTGAGTGGATATGAATATGGAAGGACCTTATGATTCATCATGCAATGGAGAAGCTGGTAACAAAAGCCTTCAGATCATTAAATACTCTCCTTATAGACCCTGCACCATGATATCATCATCACCTTGGTTTGATCTAAGAGTGTTTTATGTGAGAGTGTGTGGCATTCAGGTTGATGAATCCACCCCCGAGTTTCTATCTCTCAATCATATTCCTCTTAGTCCTGATACCCTTTTAGAGGTGAATGGAGTTAGGAGCAGCATTTACTCTGATGGAGAAGAGTCTTCAGTTCTGAGAAGGGATAGAATGGATAAGAAATCTGAGGAAGCTACCTTTGTGAACACTGATAGTATACGTTTTACGGGGAGCATGAAGTTTGAGGTTTATGATAAAGAGCATTGCATTCTCTCTGGGGTTCTGGAGATGTCTAATAGCAATGGTTTTATTGGTGAATCAGGAAGTAGTGTGAAGAGATGGAGTATGAATTGTCAAACAGAAATGTCACCAGGTTGTGGCTTCTTCAAGGGGAAACATGTTGCGGTGCCTGAATTACCTTGTCCTGAAATTGAGGTTTATGTTGCTGGTTGCTTCTCAGGAACACCTATTATCTTAACTAAGACACTGCAACTCAATTCCCGGAAGAAGCATAACAGGAAATGCACCTTGGATTCCATTCCAGAATATGAAACAACTGAGTGCCAGAAAGATGTTTCTGATCATGGACTTGATTTGCAGGTAAAAAAAATTGGCATGATTTTTTGGCATGTTGTTTTGATGCTTGAATCTTTTGGATTTGGTCCATTAGGGATATGAAGGGATGGGTTTTTCTTGGATTAAGATTTCATATAACTATAACTAATTCCTTGGATAATCCGGAAATTTCACATAAATGATTTTATATGACTAAGCTAACTTTGCTGTATAATACAAATTGTATATTATGCTATCTATGCTTTGGTCCCTCTATGTTTGCTACCACTTTTTAGATTGGTCCCAACTACTGAATAATAATATCATATCCAAGAAGTGGCATTGCAGTATGGGCAGGCACAAGTCACAAAACACTGTATTTTGTTATTTACAGGGAGCTACTAATTTACCTCATTATTTTTCTGTTTTGTATTCTCCATTGTCCCCTACATTACAAAGCAGGTTCTTCCCTAACGACAATTCTTAGGGGGGCCACAATCTCGGTAGGTAGCCTTAGTGCATCTGTATGTGTGCTTAAAGATTGGGTTACTTATTTGCTGTTCATTTGGAAAAGGTAAACATGAAATGTGAGATAATGGATACAGTTCATTTTCAAACACCGAGGAGACAAAAGGTTTTAATTTTCAAATAACCATGATTTCAATAAGCATTAAATGATTCTGTCATATGTCACCTTTGCATAGTGGATGGATGATTGAATATAATTATACCTCTCAAGTTCATCCCTTTTATTTGTTTCAATTTGTCAAATTTTGTCTCTCTCATATGTGAATCTGTATAGTACCATTTAAAGTTTAGAGTGACTCATGATCTGCAGTTTTACACTTTACAGAGGGGAGGATTGCTAAGCTTACTTCCGGATGAGTTGGAAAAAAAAAGAGGCCAAAATACCATTTTGATCTCGTCCTTTTTTCTTTTATCAATTTGGTCTCTAAGTTTTAAAGATTCACGTTGATTCTTTAAAGTGTTTGCTAGACTAAATTGGTCTTTCTATCAGTTTACCACACTAATTTGATCAATGTAGTGACACATGGCAAACTATAAGAGATGCCACATCATAAGGGCATTTCCCACATCAACCAAAATTAACATCACTGGTACAAAAAGTTGACAAAAGGACATACTTAGTTCAACTGAGACATTTGAGGGACCAAAATAAAACTTTTTCAACTGATGAGATCCTACTAAAACCAAAAATAGGATGAGATACTAAGATTAATTTAGCAAAAAACATAATGTCTTTTTTTATATAACTTCTCATTTTTTTGAACTAATATTCCATCTTCTTTTCTAACCTCATTTTTATACATCTAGATGGTTTGAGTTTCTGAATTGGATTGAAAAAAAGATTGTCAAATTACACTGAAACATTTGATCTTCCCTTTCTTTTATGACACAAACACATTAATTCTGAGTATCGGCATTCAGAGCTAGATTTTTCATTAACGGTTTCATTTTCTTTGCAACATTTACTTGGGGAAGTATACATGCATTGCTCTATGCCTTGATTTTCTTTGGATGTAGTAATAATTCCATTTGAAAAGATCTTTAGATATATGTTTGCTAATTTGATAGTGCCATGAGAATTATTTTCCCCCTAATTTGTCTTGTTATTGCATCTCAATTTCATAGCTAGTGATAATCAATTATGGCAGTGAAATTTCCATGTATTTAAGATTATTAGTAATGTGTTTTTGTCTATAACCTCCCCTTCTTTTGCTTTGTAGGTAGTTGACTATAGAAGCTTCAAACTGGAACAAGAAGAGGATTACAACAGCATGTATTGGCCAAGAACAGTATATGTAGATGGGGAAGATGGTGAACTATCATGGTTTAATGCTGGGGTTAGAGTTGGTGTTGGAATTGGGCTTGGCATCTGTGTAGGAGTTGGTATAGGGGTTAGCTTGTTAGTACGCTCATACCAAGCAACTACTCGTAATTTTAAGAGGAGGTTCATATAACCCTTAAAAGTTTGAACTTATATGCTCTATAGCTCAAAGGCAACACACCATCAGTGGTATTTTTTGCCCCCTTCATAAGCCTTTAAAGAATGTTCTTGTTTCAAAGGATGGCATCAATGTCAAATTTTGTCGTCATCATGGGTTGACATCCATTGTGTGATTGTTTGATTGATTGTGTAGGTTGTAAGTAGAACATAAAAGCGTGTTCATGTAAATGGTAAAAAAATGTTGCTACCAGAAATGGCTTAAGGTGTTTAATTTTTGTAGTTGAAGAGGTAGTTTATTTTTTAAACAGCATCATTGTCATTGTCAAGTTTTCAATAGTTCCTCTGTCTGAGATCGATCTATATATCTGCTAGCTTAGGAACAAGTTTCACCATACCAGGATGGAATAATGATGCAGTATATAAATGATAACTATATTATAAATCCCTCTTTGCAGTAATTAACTAAACTTGGGATACACCCCTAGTTCTAATTTGCCAGGAGGCTTTACAATGATTAGTATTCATACCATCTCCACTAAAACTAAGTGTATATTTGGATTACCGTTCCAACCCTTCCAAAGTTATTTTTAACTCAAAAGTAACAAAACCATGCTTCTCCCTACGTACTTTCAATGTAGATTCACCACCTGCAAAAGGTAATCCAAACATTATGAGAGCTTCATTTTGGAACTGCTGCGGAATGCCCGTTGACAATGTGGTTTGAGAGCTTCCCATCAGATCCCCAAAATGCTGCACACTTCAAATCATCCTGAACCATTAATCTGGAGAACTCCTCATGGTTATAACTCATTATGCTTTTTCCACCTAGTTCTTTGGGAAGATTTTCCTCATCAAAATAGGACTTCATGACCTCCACACTATCTTTATTTTTCGGGTAGACAAACTTCACCTTCTGAAATGTCTTGTTGTCCAAGAAGTACTTGACTATCTGCATCAATAGAAGCATAACATGTAACTTCAGTGTGCTTAAGAACGGAATCGCTATTAAAATTCCCAATTGTGCCAGAAATTTCATAACATGACTAAGATCAAAGCAAACAAACCTTCCAAAAAGCTTCAAAAACTCGAGGGGGGTTGTAAAGAAATGCTACGGCAAGCCTCTCAGGGTAGTGATTCTGCAAAATGTTGATGGTCTCTCTGGCTAATTTAAGGGGCACATTGTTGGTTATTGACCACCCAGTGAAGTCTATCAACCATGACATTTGTTCTTGACCTGGTGGAAGGTTAAGCATGGCATTTTCCAAAAGATACACAAGATGCCGCAACTGATTTTCCATTGAAGTAGTGTTCTGCACGCAGCACATCAAAATGTTTCAGATTCTATATTCATCATGCTCTAAGAAACAATAGTTAAACTTAAACCAAAGTTAAACTAATCATTTGGTCCCTATAAGTGTCATTATTTTAAGTTTTAGTCCCTATTCAAGATATGGATTAAAATGGGGAGGATCAAAATTTTAACTTTAATGCATATGTAGGGGACTAAAACTTAGGTTTCTCGTATATAGATTAAAACTTAAAATGAGAACAACTATAGGCACATACTGAATGGTTTAACCTTAAACCAATTAACAAAATATTCCAAATCCAAACCATGATACCTGCATTCCAGGTCTCAAAATAAGAACACTCCTTCCTTGTCTATCATGAAAACTTGCTCTGTACAATTTCCCAGTCTCTCCTTCCATTGCAACCTCATGCTGAAAAATGACATATTAACCTTATTATAGTATTTCAGACCATATCTATGCACCAAAGTATCTAAAACGAGTACCTAGGCTACAACTTACCCAGCGAATTTCCTCTGGCTTATAGGTTGATCTCCACCTGAGTGTCTCCTCCAACATCTTCTTGGACTTGTCTACGTTCCAGTTTCGAGCTTCCAAATATCTCTTAAAACATGCATCAGTGCAATACATCAAACTGCGTCCAGATAAGGGTCCAATGACACCCTTCAGCTCTTTAATCTGCTTATAGAATTTTTAACATGCACAATCAGCACCAAGATCCTTACTTGACAATTTAACATAACATTACCAAACTCTAAGCGCTCTTTGAGCCGTGAAACCTGTTCCGAGACCCTCATGAGTCTCGAGACCTGACTCGTCTAGACTTTTTCCAAAACAAAACATAATATCACCAAACAAACAAACAAAAAAACACACCTTGGATTCAGCATAATGCTCGCTGCTTCCCTGATCCTGTTGATTAGAATTGCTCCAGCGATGAAACATGGCAGCTGAAGATTCCTTTTACTTAGAAACAAAGTGCTTCTGTTTTTCACAACCAATTTCTATCTCTCTAAGAGTGAAAAACAAACAAGTATTAACATAAGAAAATCCACACAAAACCCACAACAAGGATATACTAACAAGATATAAATTACACAAACAAGAATTGTTGAGTAAGGAGTTGAAGTTTTTTTCTCCTTATGACAACAGATCCTATATCGAAGGAACATAACACAAACACAGTGACACCAACATAAAGAGAACCTTTTTTAAGCATAAGCTTTGCCTTCATTCATTCCATTCTGTGGTTGCGTCGCGTGTGGGTTGGGAGCCAAGAAGACACAAATTCACAAACCCCCAAAAGATCTTCAGAAGACTGACCCGAAAGTGAGGAGAGAAGTGAAGTGTGTCATGCGTATGAAAACAGAACCAACGTCACTATGACAACAACAAAAGAACATATTATATAAAATAAAATAGATAGTCTTTGTTTTTCTATTTTTCCATTTTCTTTATCTCATAATTTTTTTATCCACCAATATTAATAATAAAAATGATTTAATCCGTTGTTTTTTTCTACTTTTCTTTTCTCTTATCTATCATAGTATTATTTATTACATTTAAATTTAAGTAATAATACACAAACGTTCACAATGTTAAAAATACCTAATTGACATTCATAATTTCTTTTTATCTCTCATCATATAACATCATAATACTTGTTTTTTTCTTTTTTATCTCTCACTAGATATATAATAGTTTAATTTTTTTATACTATTATTTAATCAAAATTCATGTGAATTTATTTGTTTTTTTATAATAATTATCTTAAAAAATATATAAGAACTGTTTTTATTAATTGATAGTATATTCTTTTAATGATAATTCAGCTATGCTAAATTCAGTAAACAAAAATAAAAGAAGAGATATCTCTTTTACAAATTCTCCCATAATTTTTTAATTTTTTAATGTTTTCTAAAAATATAAAATAAAAAATATATTTAATGTATTTAATATTTTTATCTAATCAATAAAAAAATGAAAAGGTAACGAATAAATTCGGCTCTATATACCTCTAGGTTGTTAGCTAGCCAAGTGTACAATTGAGGAAAGTCTTACTGTCCTAACGTGTGAAAACACGTGGGGTGCCTATTTACGGATCTCTAGTTAAAGTGGGATGTAAAGATTTGATAAAATTAAATAATTTTTACTTTGTACAATTAAATGTTCATTTGATAGAAGAAAAAATGAGAAAGAAAAATATGATTAATAAAATATTTTTTATTTATTTGAATAAAAAAAATTATTTAGATTAAAAATTATTTTTTTACTTCTTTTCATTTTTTTTCTTTTTTTTTTTTTCCTTTCATCCAACCAAACATACATTTTCCCTTTTTTCTTTCCCCTTCTTCTAGATAGAGTTCATTGTGCGTTTTTAATTTGTTGACTATTCAGAAACAAGATATTTTTCAGGTTGACGTCATATTAATTATATGATTGTAGGGTGCTTGTTTGGACCGGGTTCAAACATGAAAAAATGCGCGTCCACTATAAGCTATGTAGTGTAGATTATACGTTATTAAGAAGTGGTAATACGGTTTCAAACAAACGAGGTGAGACTAACGTGAATAGACACTAGTTATGAACTTATGATAGATTGATTGATAGGTTTCAGAAAGAAAAAAGGACTAGTTATGATACATTGATATGTCACGAATTTTCTTTTCTTTTAATTTCATCAACACACCTTAATTTCATAAAACTTATTTCTCTATTTTATTTTGGCAGATCGTTTGTGACGACATTTCCCGAAATTGTGAAATTTGCGTAGTTGTTAGATCATAGATGATATGCCCTTGCTAGTCGGCCACTTCTTAAAAGAACAATAAATAAAAGTTAGGTGAATTTTATTGTATATATCATGACACTTGCACCTAATTGGGAGAAAAATTCCAACCGGAAGATATAAAAAAATTTTATTTATATAAGAATTTAATTTAAATATACTGACACTATAAATTTTTTTTTGCACAATTTATTATAGTAGTGTAAAATTGTTATAGTAAGATTGACATGTATAGTGAGATTTCAACTTTTATAAGAATTTTTCAAAAATTATAATTAAAATAATTTGTAGTTGATTAATATTGGAAAAATCATTATAGTAACAATATATAAAAATAAAATTCTACATATAATATTTTATCATTTTCATATGAATAATTTGATTTTATATTTATCTTTTCTTTATTGTAAAATAAATAATATAACTTTATGAGTTTTTGAATAATTAGTATAAATATTTTTATACTACTTACTAATTAAAAATAATTTTCATATGATTTTTATAATAATTATTATAAAAAATTATAAATTTATTTTTATTATAATTTATAATTGAATGAAAATGTAAGAAATGTTATACTTTTAACATATATTATTTAATCTAACTTTTAGTTTAAGTGTATTTTGTCTATAAAAATCTCCACTTTTTTGGTACAATCTCTCCACCGCAGAGTAGCATGATGTCCCTCCATTGATTAAAGGTCAATCTTTTGAACTCTGTGCCGGTTGCTTTGGGTTGTCTTCTTACTTTTAAGCCAACTTTTCTGCATATTTCCACAAAAATAGCATGGAAAGGAAAAGAATGTTCATAGTCCAACTGCCCCACTATATCAATAAATTTGGACTAGAACATCACGGATTTTTTAATTTCATCCACTTAATCCATCACCTTTAACCATGTATTTAAACACATCAATATTCCTGAATATACAAAATATATTCATTCCTACCTATGTTAATATTTTTATTTAGTTCAATAACAATACTTGATAGACCTTTCAATAAAATCTAAGAGGTATTAGTCAAGATCTGCTTTTTCGGATAATTCTGGGAAGGTTAAGGCAAAAAAAAATAGTTCTATAACTGATTTTGATCATTAAAATGCCATTATTTTTTATATAATTCTCATATGGTAAAATTAATTTTAATTAAAATGGATTTCATCTAAATAATTTTACATTTACATTTTTTATATCAAAGAAAATTATATATTAAAACCACTATAAAATTCTTAAAGGAAAAATTATACTTTTATTTTTAATCAGATGTATTGTAAGAAAAATAAAATTATATGATAAAACAAAATATCTATTTAGATTGATGATGAGTTAAACTCATTATGATTTTCAGAAGCAACAAATAGTTGCTTTGTTTGAGACTTCAAAGTTCAAACCCACCTTTAGGAATTAGGAGTACCTCACCAAACATGGATCCCTGTAATATTAAAATCTGCCGACCTTATGTCATATATGGGACCAACTTTAAATACAAATAGGAAGCAATTAATTCCTGTAAAATTTACTCTTATTTCTCTTATCAATATGTATAATTCTTTATTTCCCCTCTAAAATGAATTTCTCAATCAAAGTAAGGACCTGAACTTTTTTTTTTTTTTTTTCTGTTTGTAACTAAATCGAATGAATGTAAATCTTGCACGAATCAAAAACCTGGAACATAAATCTTGTGGATCCCTTGTTCACTCTTAATGTGGCTCAAAGGGTAAGGCGTACTCCTCTCATTCCACAAGTTCATAATGATAAACTGATATGTACATATTCGAGTGATGGTTCTTACACGGTGAAGTTTGCTTATCAAGTTATCATGGAGAAAATTATAAACACTGACCATCTCAAATCTGATGGTGACTGGGAGATTATTTGGAAGCAAAAGATCCCAAAAGTAAAGATGATGATGTGGAGACCAGTGTTATCAATGGCGGATGGCGGAATGTCGAAATTCCACCATATAAACACGCTAAGTGATACTAATGTTGAAATCACTAGCCACATTCTGACCAGCTGTGCTCATAGTATTGTTTGCTGGAATGCTATAGTCTGCATCAAAAGGTTCTGCATTTAATTGTCTAGGTAGATTCCTTTGCAACTCTTTATTTTAAACTTCAAAATCAGTTAGATAGAGAGTACCAAGCTCGTGTGTCTATGCTCTTATGGAGCCTTTGGCGGAAAAGAAATGATAAGATCCGGGACAACAAAATATTATCGAACCCTGAGGTCATACAACAAGGTGATATGTTCTACCAGGACCGGGTGAGAACAAGAGAATTTTCTGTTACACAAAGCATTGATCAACAAGTTCATAATCGTGTCCAGTGGTTACCTCCACCAAAATGTGCGCTCAAATGCAATGTAGATGCCTCCTTCTTCCACTTGGCAAACTGCACAGTTATTAGTGCTTGTATCAGGGAAAGCTTTGGCACATCTTTCATTGCCATACCGAAAAATACAACATTTTTGTTATTCGGCCGACCTTAAGGAGAAGCAAATACAACAAGTACACTGATCAATAAAATAAATGAAATAACAATTAATGCAAAAACAGCTAATTGGAAAGCAATAGTCATGTTTCTCAATGAAAGCAGCCATGCCTTTAGGTGTTGGAAGGAGAAGCGTGGGGGTTATGGTCAGCTTTGAAGTTTGTCACTGATATTTGCTTAACTGAAGTCTCCTTTGAGTCCGATTGTAAAATCTTAATAAACAGACTTAGCAACAACACAACTGACATGTCTGAAGCAGGTACCTTGATTATGCAATGTCGCCAGTTACTATTAAGCAATCAGATCTTCCACTTATAGCTTAATCCCAAATTTTATTTTCAACATATAACTAAAACATGAATTTATTTTTGATATCAATATCAACCTTAATGTCGCCCTGGTCTTGAAGAGACTTGATGCGAGTTGACTAATGTGTATGACACTGGGGAGAAAGAGACAATCTTCAGTTAGCTGCTTCACTGTAGAGAGGGAATCCGATTCCTAACAAATATTTTGATAGTAGAGCATCGGTTTCTCAACAAGTTTAACCTATGAAGCAAAGCATAGCCCGAAAATCTAAAAGAATCACTGATCGAGGACAGATTGTAAGAATGCCACTACCACTACCACTGCACCTGCACCAACCAACCAACAAGAACTTCAAATCCAGTGCTCAGAATTGCTGAGTATCTTCTCACGAGATGGCCATACTACTCCTATAGGGTTACCCAACTTTGACAGATGGCTCACTTGGCAAACCCCTTCAGCTGTTCGTGCAGTAGAGCTTCACCTCAGAAGGAAAAAAAACAAAACTGTATCATATCAAAATATGAACATTTAACAGACCAAACACAAATATGGATCAAAAGATTTTTATAACAGACCACACCCAATTGTTCATAACTTTCTCTCAATTTCTTATCAATTCAATTTCTACCAATGCTACATAGTTATTATTTAAGTTTTGGAAGCGGATCCAGGTGGAATCGAACCACCAACCTCCCAAACGCAACTGCTGTTGGGCGCTCATTCCAATTCGAGCTTGTGAATCCATCATATCCCTTAATTTGTTGCATTTAAGAAGTTTGACAAAACTAAAAAAAGAAACTAAGAAAAAAATATTTATGGTCTAAATCATGATAACATAAAGAAGATTATGAATAACAATTTTTTGCCTTTCAATAAAAATATTTCTTATTCTTTAACAAATCTCCGTTAGACGCTTGTTAGCATTTGTCAAACTTACAAAACTAGCTATAATTAAGCCTAAAATATTTGGTGAAATTAGCTACAATTAAAAATTTTAAATGTAAAATATGAACGAAATAATTTCTAAATAAAAAAATCCAACATATCCTTGATTTTGTTGTATTAAGGCTTAGTTTGACACAACTAGATGAAAACTTACAAGTTTACCAAAACTTATAAGCCCAAGGTAAAAGCTGGAAAATATAAACATAGCTTTTTTTGGAGCAAATTTAAACAAAAATTTGTAAACTAAAAAGTACAGTAAGAGCTAAAAACCTGAAAATCGTATGCTAGTTGATTGAACTAAAAGTACAAAAGAATTTTTAGTAAATTAATGAAGATTACAATGAATAAAGAAATCTAATAGCTTATTTATAGCTTATAAATTAAAAGCTACTTCAAATACCTTTAGAAAATAAAATTAGAAGCTTACTAGAGTAACTTGCCAAAACAATTCTAAACATTTCCCAAAATACCAGACCAAAAACACCTAAAAACATGTTTCTCTTTATTTTTGTGTAGTCCTGTTTTTAACATTGAAATGGTGAAAATCCACATTAAGAATGGATTTACGCTTCAGAAAAGAATGCAGATAACGTACAGAAAAAATGATTAAACTACTTCAATATAATGTATACCATCTCCTACACATTTTTCATACAGCCTAGAAAAAAGCCATAACATCATCGTCTCTAATAACTCTAAATGAATCTTTCCCATTTCGGCCCCAAAAGTATATAATATTGCGGATATTCTGATCCTCCCAAAGAATAAATTAGTTATCGCAGCAAAAAAAATTCAATCCATTAACTTAAAAACCAAGAAGTCAAAACTGATGTCCACCACCTATTCCAACAATATCTGATTGGCAAATTACAAAAACCCAAAATTGAGATCCAATTTTAAGTGTGCCTGCCATAGTCAAACTGCTCCAAATAGTCTACAAAATAGAAAACATTTAAAGATAGACCTGGACAAGCTGTTTCAACATTATCAAAGTAAAAAGTAGAGAAGAAAACAAACCAGTGATAAATACTTTGTTCCCAAGAACTACAGAAAATGAAGGATGAATTTCAATAACAATGACCAAGGCTACAAAAACATCCACCCAAGACTGTATAGAGTAGATTATTACAGCACAGGGCATAGCACAATCATTTGATGATGATGCAGCAAAGCTAAATCTCTTGATCAATCAGTACATCACTGAAACAAAATTTCCTTCAAGTGAAGGACAATTGACATAAACCTGCAAACACAGCATAAATTGTGTCAGAAGAAATTTCAGTCAATTACCCATAGTTAAGGACCAACTCAATCAAAATATACCACTATCATCAACTAAGCAATAAAATAGGCTCAAGGGAAAGAACTACCAAAGTTTCAAGAGAAAATCAAAGATAACTTGGTGTTTTAAACATTATGCTAATAAAATCCCAAACAAAGAGCAAAATGCAATTATGCATGCAATATAACTCTACCCAAAGCCAAAAAACATTCAAGGTCAAAACGAATTACCTCACCTCAAACAGAGTCATAATGTCCATACTTCTTCACGAAAACATAAGGATGCATTATTTCATCATCTGGCGGATATCTTACTCCTTCAGACATCTAAACTCGACGAATATGTAACCCAGTTGCACAATTCTTGAAAAAAGGTCAAATCTGATGATGATCCAAAACAGAAGACTGCAAGGAAAATCTAGAAGCTACACTAGATGCAGTTGTTTACAGCCATCTGTACTCTCATTGCCACATAAGATATCCATGGCAGATTTTTTATATAATACATCAAACTCCCACGTATCCCCAAAAGACCCAAGTAAAAGTGCAACTAAAAGCTACATATTGGCAGCAAAACAAACATATACCTAAAAGGTTCGTAATACAGGCATAATTCTACATCTGATTTAAAAAAATAAGGATATAGGTTGATATATAGCAATTATATGCTGAACATAAATAAAACTTGCAACTTAAGATATTGGAGCATGGGATTATACACAACATCCGGTTGAAATAGTACAGGTGCACGAGTGGTAAACTAAATAAGCATTTACAAATTTTTTTTCATAAATTACCCATAGATTAGAATTTTTAGATGATCCAAAGACACATTGATTCACTTATTGAACAAGTTAAAAACTCTAAACCAATATTAAAAATTATTGCTATTCTCAAAGATTAATAGTTAATTAAATTAATCAAAATTATAGTGAACATAATAGTTAATTAAATCAATCAAAATTATAGTGAACATAAAAGCACTGGACTGCCAGGCGAATGTCTTTTGAAGTGGAGTTGTATTCTTACTACAATATATTGAATGAGTCGTTTAATTGTAAGAAACTTCCGATTCAATCCTAATCATGAAAATATAAAATACATGTGACAGTATACATGTGTGTAAACCATCATACAGTCAGAAGCGAGCTACATTGATATCTTCTGAAGGAGATTGTATAGTGATTACGATATAAAACGAATCATTTAATTGTAAGAGACTTTCAATTCATTTCTAATCAAAAAAACATTAAACTGTATACATACGAGTAAATAAACCATTTTACTAACGAAACCATAACACCATACTGTGAACAAAAACATGCAGTAAATTGTAGCGAATGCCTTTCTTAAAATTACGAAACTATAAAGCCAACTATAATTTAATTACAAGCGAGGCACCATGTTAATTATATATATATTGTAAAATTGAATACGATAAATTGTAAACAACGAAATAAAAAAAAAAAAAAAAATTAAAGCGTACGTTAAGCACTATGTAGTATGTACCTTGCCGAGTTGTCAATCGTTTGTCATGTTGTTGAGCCGTTACGCCAGACGCGAACTAGAGTATAGAAAAATTCACAGGACAGAGAAGAGAGAAAGGAAGAGAAAGGGAAGGGAAAAACACAACACAACACTAGAGGGAGAGAGAAGAGAATCGGGGCAAAAAAGAAAGACAAAAAAAACGCCCCCGAAACCTTCCCTCCCCAAAACAAAAAACAACAATAATTTTTATTAGAGCTTTTCGGACCCGCCATGCAAGCGCACCTGACATGGCAAAGGTCCATTAACAAGAACAAAAAAAAAAGAAACAGAACAACAATCTTGCTGTATATATACCTCTCACACACACACTCCTCTCTCGCATGTAACAACCATAACCTCCACACTTCAACCAAGGTTTTAAATATCGGTTGCGAGTCGCATTGCAGTTTCCTCGCGTTAATTGATATCGCGACAAATCGCAGACAAATGCCACATGCCACCGATGAGGTCGCAATTGCGATCCGTTTTTTAAAACCCTGACTTCAACCAATCAGATCGACTAACCATATAAAATATAAACTCCTAAAGGATTATACCAATGAATTCTAAATTACACAGCGAATCTGGCGTTAATTACTCTGATTCGCGTCTTTCAACACGAGACCATCAACATCCACCGCAGAAAAATCACGCACGATCATCACCGGCGCCGGCGAAACCTGCAAACACAAATATTATAACTGATTGAATGAAATTCGAATAAGAATAACTGCAATCGTAAACTCGTACAGTTTCACGGTCAGATTAATCGGAAATTTCGCTTACCTCCGACGAAAACGATCCCTGAGAGCCAGATCGAGGTTCGATCGGCGAAATAAGAGCAGACTTTGCGTTTGACGGAACATAACTAGGGTTTGATGAGTGCAACGTTGAAATGTAATGGAAAATTGTGAAGCGCTGCGATCGTTTTATATAGGGGAATTTGGAGACGATCAACGGCTGTGATTGGTTGGAAACGAATGGATCCAACGGTGGGGATTGGATGAGTTTGATGTTGCGCCAAAAATGAATGCCGTGCTTGTTGTTGGTTGGTTGGTTGGGTGGGTAAGGTATTTGCGGTCACAAAGAAAAGAAAGCGAAGGTTCTCGATGACGTAGATATTTTTGCTTGACACGTGTTTTATGGGTCGTTTTGGAATTTCGTAATTGGGTTTTCGGATAAGTCCACGGGCTGATTCTATTCGTTGGGCTTTAGACAATTTTGTTTTAAAAAAAAATTGCAGATTCACGAATATACGAGGGACATTCTATTCTTATGGTTTAGGGGATTCCTTTCAATTGTTGGTTTTTGTTTTTTTTTTATTTATGGAAATCAAAAATAATAATTCTGTATATGTGTACTTGCATGCATGGTCTATTCCAAGTCAAAATAAAGGAGGAGGATTGATGTTAGGTATTGCGAATCGACCATAAAAAAATGGTTATTTTTATTAGATGAATCATTATGATATTTCGTTGGAACAAATCCTTCATAACGACGCGTTACATTGGATTTCAGGTGTAGCAAAAAATGGGCTAAGGCCCTTCCCTCAAGGCAAGGCGTTGCATCGGTCTTAGGATGCAGTGATAAGTGAGTTAAGGTCATGCCTCAAGACAAGGTGTTAGGTCTTCACCTGGATTTGGTGACAAGTAAGTTAGGGTCCCGACATGCAGATGGCTCGAGCGTGACGGATAAAAACCGTGCAGGGGTTAAGGATGCATTTGAGAAGCTAAAACATAGGAACCTTAACGAATAAACTGAGGGAATTAGCAAATGTTTTTGCTAGAAGGAAAGTAAATATTGTTTGCTTGCAAGAAACTAAGTGGGTTGGAGAAAAGGCCAAGGAAGTGGATGACACCGATTTCAAGTTGTGATGTACAGGTATAAACAAGAGTCGAAATGGTGTTGAAATTATGATTGATAGAAGTTTCAGAGATCAAGTCGTTGACGCCAAAAGTAAAAACGATAGGATTATGGTAATTAAGCTTGTAGTGGATGATTTAATTTTAAATATCCTTAGTGTGTATGCACCCCAAGTTGGAATGCAATCAAATGATAATAACCGATTTTGGGAAGACTTTGAGGAGGTTTTGAAAGGGAAACCATGAGAGGAAAAGATTTTTCTAGGAGGAGAGCTAAATGGTCATGTTGGTAAAAGCAGTGGAGGTTTTGATAGAATTCATGGAGGTTTTGGATATGAGACGAGAAATGAGACTGGAGATGATATCTTGAACGTTGCACTAGTGTATGATTTAATGCTAGCAAACACCTTTTTCTGAAAAAGGGAGTCTCATCTTATCACTTATCATAGTGGCCAAAATCGTAGTCAAATTGATTTTTTATGACTAGAAGAGAAAATAGAAATTCTTGTACCGACTGTAAGGTTTACCCTTGAGAGTGTGGCGCTATGCAACATAAGCTGGTAGTTAAAGAGGTTTGGTTCAACAAAGTATTTAATATGAGGAATAGGGCTCAAAAACCAAGGATAAGATGACGGAAACTAAAGGAAGAAAAACAAATAGAGTTCAAAGAAAACATGTTGCGTGAAGGACCGTGAGAGTCTGTAGGAGAAGCAAATGAAATGTGAAATGAGATAGCTAAGTATATCCAAAATGTGGGAAGGAAGGTGTTGGGAGAAAGCAAAGGAAACAAATTCTTACAAAGGAAACATGGTGGTGGAATGGAGAGGTGCAGGAGGAAATTAAACAGAAAAAGAAATGTTTTAGATCTTTGCATAAAAGTCTCAATGATGAGAACTTGCAAAAGTTTAGATTAGCGAGAGAAAATGCAAAGAAAGCAGTGCAGGAAGCTAGAGGCAAGCTTTTCGCCGATTTTGTATAAGAATCTTGGGAGCAAAGTTGGTGAAAAATGTCTATACAAACTTGAAAAAATAAGGGATAAGAAGAGAAAAGACCTCACCCAAGTTAGATGCATCAAGGATGAACATCAAAAACTTTTGGTAAGAGATGAAGTTGTAAATGGAAGATCGATGAACTACTTTAACAAACTTTTTAATGGGGATGATGATAAAAGTGAGGTGGAGTTGGAGGATGTTTATGATGATCTGAATAGAAGATTTGTGTGCAGAATTAATACACGTGAAATAAGGAAACTTACCTGGGAAAGTAGTTAAGCAAGACTTAATGGAATGTGATGTAGTTTGGCGGATGGTGTGTCTTAGGACAGAATGGAGAAAAACTATAAGCTTGGTGGATGGTTAGACTCGTTATTTCTATATTCCAGATGATGCCTTTTTAGTTTTTTTTCCTCTTCATCTCCCCCTCCTTCTTTGTTTTTTTTCAACCTCCATGTATCTATCATTTGGTTCATCTATCACCGACTCCAATTAGCTTGGATTAATGGTTCTATTGATATTGTTGATATTGTGGGAATAAAAAATAATGTAAGAGGATTTATAATAATATACACGCTCTGCTCAACCAACTGAAATAAACCTCCTTGACGTTGATTTTTGGCTCTAACATGTATAGTATCTCACTGACATTCTATTTTATGGTGTATATCCTTAACTACATATATATAAATACATCTTTTGTCGTTAAAGAAAATAAATAAGTTTCATGAATATGATATTACATTCTTAGGGCAATTGTTTCTTGTCCCTACAAATTTGTTTCTTGCAACTTTTTTATCTTCTCAAAAGCTTAATCTAGAATATATTTTTACATTATGGATTAATCTTTCTGAAATGTAATCCAAAATGTATTTTTTTACATTACTGAATGACTAATCTGAAATCTAATCTACATTTCAGATTAGGGTGCAAGAAGCAAATCTGGAGGTACAGGAAGCAATTGCCCATTGTTAATTACAATATATCATCTTAGTGTTAGAAGTCTATTGTTTCCAACACCTCCCAGGTTGCTTCCAACACCTCTTTTATGGCTTCTAGAATGGTCAATCCGGAATGTAAAATTACATTATGGAATGCACCCTTTTTTTGACTTCCAGGATGACCAATCCAGAAGGTAAAAAAAAACATTCCAAAAAAGGGTGCAAGAAGTAGCAGTCGTGTTACAAACTTAAAGATGCTAAGGGGCTGACCTAACCCAAATCTCTTATGAGTAGTGTTTTTCAATACTTGGTATTTGTTGGTCAGGACAAAATTGGACCATTTATTATTTTAATCTAAATTTATATTGTTTTATACAAAAAAAATGTTAATAAAAGACCTAATAGGTCCCATGGTTGTTAGCCTAACAGTTTTCAAGCCTTGTCTGCCCATATAGCTCATCGGGTAAAGCTAATTTTGACAACTCTAAATTTGCAAGTGCATAAAAATAAAAAATAATATACCAATAAATAGAGATATTCTTATAGAGTGATGGACTCAATAAACCACATTTAAGCCAACCAATCAATAAATTATATGTCAAGTTAAAAAAAATGGTTGGAAAATAGCAAAACCTTTTCTTAAAAGGCAAAATATCATTAAAATGATTTGTCCCACAAGGTATGTTCCAAAATCACAACAAAGAATACAAGAAATGAGTTAATGAGTAACCCTTGACAAGCCTCTAAAAAGCTTCAACCAAATGTGAAGCGAGATATAAAAATTGCATCCCCCTATGACAACTAATGAAACAAAATAGTTATAGCTATTAAAAACAACTAAAAAACAACCTTGGCACTTGGTAATCAACAATACAGTACCAAAAACCACCTCATGCTTGAAAATGCTTCGAATCAGTGTGTTTGCCTTCAACATTCACACGCAAAAATCGCACAAGAAAACAAAATTAGGACCAGAAAAAACAACAACATAATAATCAATTGATTGCACTTGCTGTAACACCCCGTGTGCACCCGGTGTATTATCATTATGATTATATCAGATTAGTGCTTAATCACTTAATTAAAACATGTTTAGCGGAAGCATAAAACCAAAACCATATTTCTTGATTACATTATGTATGAAATATCAAACAGTCCAACACAAGGCATAAGACAAGCCCCTGCTTAACCAGATCATACAACCAAACCATAGGCAGATAGCATAAATATCTTAAAGATATAAACAGGAGGAAGCATAAACATTACATAACAAAACTGGTTATGTACAAATATACACTGTCTGACACTCGAAGTGTCTATACAAAAGAATAAGCATCCGAGTGCGTTTGATCCCAAGGATCCTTCCTCACACGAGGGCATACATACATAACGTGTATAAAACAAAGACTACATGTGCACACACATGTCTTCCCTCTACAGGGGTACAAGACATCAAAAGTTGAGCCAAGCTCCAAGCTCTCCACTGCTGCCTCACTGTCAAGCAGGTACCGTCTCTACTGGGGCCTCCCGCCCTGAGACCGCTCCTCTCTACCAGAAGCATCACCTGAAATAACATAAGCCCCACACGGGGTGAGATAAACATCTCAGTAAGCTCATGGTCCTTGGAGACATCTCCTCCACCCTGGCTCACTCACCATGACACAAGTCAACAGGGTACCACAACAAACTAGCCTCCCGGCCCTCATAACAATACAAGCAAGCTATCTAGCTCTATGTACGACAGACCGAGTCAACGCCGACCTCAGTGTGAAACCGGAATTCACACATGTGTCATCCCATTAGGAGCTACCCCTTACGCATGGACGCACGTATATGGTACCTCCGAGAATAGGCAATCAACCGCGACGGGACACACCTATCTCTTGGTCTTAGGGGATCATCATCACCCCGGGATCCAATCAACCATGAGCAAACCAAACTAGGAGGTGCGCTCTACTCCTAGGGAGGTCCATATATATCTAACTGGCAAGAAGATCTAAATAACAGGCTTCATACATGTCTCAAGCACAGATACAAACATATATCATCATGAGTATGCAACAACCAATAATGCATGTATCATGAATGTAACCACTACTCCCTCGGAGTATGGTGGAGCACAAGCAAGTGGGAAACATCCCCAAGGGTCCAAGAACTTACCTGGCAAAGCCGAGCTCTGCGGTTCTTCCCTTGCTCCGTGGCCTATGCCACTGACACCCGCGGTGTCACGCCCTAAACAAGGCATACAAACATGTAGCAAACATCCACACAGTCATACAAGGCATATAAACATAACACGGTTGTCAACCGCTTCAATGAAAGGAATCCTAATCCTTTCCAAAACCACAAGGTCGTCTAACCTAAGGTTCATCAAGGCTTATCGCTCACAAGTCAACTCATAGACCCTTTGTGGTCTATCTCATGCCCACACGGCACTTGAGTCATCACAAGACTCAGTGCAAGCCAACATCAAGAGCTCAAAGCTCTACTTAAGCTCAAGGCTCAATGGCTCACACCTGGCTTGAACGGTTCTTTCACACACAAACATCGTTCCAATAGCCTCCCAAGGCCATCAAAGCCACAAACCAAGGCTCTTGCATGTCAAAACACAGCCAAGCAACTCAGCCCATCTACTAGCATGCATCACAAAGAGCCAAGAAACAAAGTTCACCAAACTCACGTTTGAGAGCTAATCCTACATCCTCACAACATTCTAAACACATGTTCCAAAGGACCCAAAAAGCTAAAACTAGCTCTATCACAAGAGGTCACTATTCACCCAAAACCCCAACTCATAAATCAAGTGGAGTTTCTCGAGTTTCTTACCTCAAAGATGGCAAAGAAGACCCAAGGACGACTTCCCCTAGCTTGGGTACTCACGAATCGTCGTCGTTCCTCGCCGAACTCGAGTTCCACGAACTTCCCTTGAGAAAAGGATTCTCACAATGAGTGGGTTCTAAGGGGAATGGAGGATGGATTCAAGCTCCACAAGTGATTTCCATCACAAAAGGTGTTTACGGAAGTGTTTTTGGTGAACTATAGCGAAGGAATGAAGCTTGGAGCTTCAACAATGGAGGTGGGGTGCTGGAGGAAGGAGAAAACCAAGTTTTCCTTCTGAAAATCGTGACCTCCACTATATATAGTGGTCCTGTCAGAGCTGTCGCGCGGATCGCGCCACTCTGGCGCTGATCGCGCCAGCTACAAGGAACCACAGCGCCATCCGTGCCAACCCCGCGCCCAGAGCGCCAACCTCCAGAACCTCTGGCGCCAAGAGCGCCAACTCCCGCGCCAAGAGCGTCAACATCCAGGGACTATAGCGCCTCTAGCGCCATAACCCGCACCAAGAGCGCCAACTACCAGAGAGTCTGGCACCTCCCGCGCCACAAATGGCGCCACTCGCGCCGGCTGCACAGAAGAACAGGTCTGCTGGGTGGTCTGGCGCCACCCGCGCCAGCCTGGCGCCCCAGGCGCCAACCACCAGAGACCATGGCGCTGGGAGTGCCACTCTCGCGCCATCAGCGCCGCACTCCAGAAGTTGTGGCGCCATCCGCGCCAACCTGGCGCCAGGAGCGCCACAGTTCTGCAGAAGGTTTTCTGTAGAATTCAGCGCCGTTCGCGCCCAGACTTACGCCATATGTGCTGGGACTTAGGGTTATCACACTTGCCTTCAAACAAATTAAGGGATCAATTAGCCAATTACAAACAGAATACACAAATCCCTTTTTCGTTGCCTTCAGCCAGAACCAAACAGATACTTAATCGTGTTCAACAACTCTTTAATACTTAATCATTGGTCTTCTAAATCCCCCACATCACAACAAATCATATAGCTTGACCCTCAATTTTGGGAACACAATGGTTAATAAATAAGCCTTGAATTGGGTAAAGTTTAACCAAACCTGGTTAATGGAATAAAATCCTTGCCATCAGAAGCATGAGGTCCAAACCTGAGACAAAACTACATTCATAAAATAGATGACCAATAGATTTCCCAACCTTTAAGCACCCACCAGAGACATTAGTGACAGATGCACGTCATGTGTTATGAGGGCCATTGCCCCCACGAAGAACTCGAATTACTTGCTTTAAGAGGTGAGTGACACATGTACCTTTTCAAAACTTTCATAGTATAATTCTTTTAGGAGCATTTTTCTTTTATTGTGTTCTTGATATAAAGAAATAAAAATTAATGGTGTTTTTAATGTTGGTTATTTTAATGAAAGGCGTTACACTTTACACACTAAATTAGTAACTTATTACACATGTTTGATTACAATATGGATCGTTCCTCACTCCCTTTAACCCTCCCAATTCTCTAAACAGCCAAACACCACTCTCTCACACACCCTAAATCACTTTGTCACTCACTTACACTTTTTTATTCATTTTTCCTTGATCTAATTAGATTTAATTTCTAAACTTATTCAGTTATTCACGTTCAGGAAATCACAGTGGTCTCACTCACTTACACTTTTTTTATTCATTTTCCCTAAATCTAATTATTTCTTGCCCCGACTAAGAATTTTTTTTGGATCCACCACTAACAGACATTCTTCGAAGCCGGAATGATTCCCCTACAAATCAAAAGATCTTTAGTTGGTATACGATTCCTCAACACACACCAAATAAAGGACAAACCTTTTGAAGGCACCAATTTATTCCACATACTTTTCCACTCAATATCATAATTTGCATCTCTTGTGTCCAAGAGAGTCAAGTATGTTGGTTTTACTATATAGATTCCACTTAAATCACCTTTCCAAGCCCATCTATCATTCATAGTCCCCCGAATATCAACCCCTCCCAACCTCCCTTGTAAATATTCAAGCTATCAAATTCCCATTGAAACATATCTTGTCTCCATAACCAAGAAAATAGCAAAACCTAAAGTACTAAAATTAAGAAGAAGAAAAATGTGATTGCATCCATTGTAATGTCCTTGCTTATTGACGTCTCAATAGCTCACAATCTACTACACTTCATAGGGTGACACTTCACTCAACACTTTGTTGGTCATAACCCTTAGTAAGTAGATCTTTTCGAGATCTCGACAATCTGCTTCACCTATTTTCAGGATCAAATGATTGTCCCCACAAATCAACATGGACTTTTCAGCGTGTTTTGTCTTCACTTACACATTTTCTTAGAAACTTTCCCAAATATCACTCTTCCCATAACTACTCCAAGCTAAGAACACTTAACTATGGAGTTCTTAAGTGATAGACTACCAAAAAATATATGCATCTTGTTAGTATAGGTAATACCAATTAATTTCTTTAAGTCATCCTATAAGTGTCCATAGTTGCACAACCTCTGAATCTCTCTTATTTCGGTGTGATGCGTCCAGGGTGTTACATCCATCGCACTCACAACTCAGTATTGAACAAGTTAATAAAAATATCTCTCCCATCTATTCCTTTCAACAATCATGTTTACTCAAATTATACAACAATATCTCCTATTAGAGGTGAGCATGCAGTTTAGTTAGTCTATTGTGAGGTTAATATTTTATAAATTAAAAATGCGTCAACGTATAATTAGACTTAGCACTATTATCAATGATTTTTTTGTGGCAAAATACATGCATACATATATATATATATATATATATATATATATATCACAAGAAGTGCAAGGTGCACAAGCCATTGAAAAAGGCCAAAGGACCACAAAGGGAGAGTTGGATCTTATATAGGAATAACTATTTCTACTACCATATTTGTTATTTAAAGTACATGTGCTTCAAATATATTTTTTTCTTTGAAAATCCCCTTTTGGTATAAATATGACAAAATACACAACTAAATCATGTTTTCATTAAGTAAAAGGGGGTGCAAAAAAAAACACAATGAAAACATGATTTTGTTGTGTACTTTGTCAACAGAATCATGTTTTCATTATGTATTTTTTTAATCTATTTTATTCAATGAAAACATATTTTTGTTTTGTTAGAAATATTTTATGAAAAATTATAATTAATTTAGATGTAAGTTATCTTTCTTACTTGAATGAGTTATGATACAAATTATATTAACGAGGTTACACATTAAATTATCTTATTTATTTACATTTAAATTAATGATGAAATAAGTTACCATTTGTAATTATAAGCTTTAATTATGATACAAATTAATATTATAAATTGATTTGATTACTATTAATATAATAATTAATTTGATTGCGTTTATAAATGGTAACTTTTCTCCAATTAATTCAATTTTAATTAAAAAAGATAAA
>PYAF01004127.1:166343-180166 GCA_007407185.1 Glycine tomentella | reverse complement strand
TATAAATGGTAACTTTTCTCCAATTAATTCAATTTTAATTAAAAAAGATAAATTATATTACAATTAATTTGATTGATTTAAAAAAATAACTTGCATTCATAATTAATTAAAAAAACATAAAAATAGACAACAAAAACATATTTCCGTTAAGTGAAAAGGAGTGAAAAAAAAAAATTACATAACATAAACATGATTATGTTTGCAAAATACACAAGTGAATCTTGTTTTTATTATGTATTTTTTTTACCTCCTCTTGAACAACATAAACATAATTTTATTGTTTATTTTATTAACAAAATCATGTTTTCATGAAAGCCTAATTTAAATAGCTTATCTAGATGAGAATAGTTATTCTCATGTTAGATTATACATTGTAACTAATGAATAGTCCAAAATTCAACCTCAAATAACAGTTTTTTTTACAAAATCAAAAAACACTTTCCTCAACTTTCTAGGGTTCTATTTTATTTATCTAACTAGACATTGTTGCTGTTCACGGTGAGAATTCGGTACGGCACACCCGAATTCTCAACCCCCCAACGCATTAGTAAAATACAGTGTTAGATATAGCATTAGTAAAAGTTGCCAAAATCCAAACCCAATGCTTCCCTTAACGCAGTCCAAGGAAGCTCTTTACTCTGGTCCTGCATGATGTTGTTAAATAGAATTGTGTGATTGGTGATCCAGATTCATTCGTTTCCTTGAAGAACTAGTTGATTACCCAAGAAATTCACAACTTTGCTACACATCAAGACTTAGAATATGGAAAATTATATTTCTTTTTATATGCTAATTCAATTCTCTATTTGTTCCTTTGCATATGCAAATAGATAAGCATCCATATATGCATGTATATGGATATATGCTTAATTGTTTCCTATGGCAAGTTGAATATACAGTAAATTGGGTAAGGAAATTTCACATGGTTTGGTCCTTGCTATGATATTTGATTAAGGAAGGCTGAATGATTGGAAAAATGGGTTTTGGCAATGGATGAGGTGTTCTTGTCCCTGAATTTTTAGAATCAAAAGGTGACAAGCTTAACTTTTTGTTGGAAATACAAAAGATGAGATTGTTATACAAAATTGATTAAAAAATATTTTCAAATAAATTGAAAAAAGGGGGAAAAAATAAGCTGCTACTCATCCATATTGGATATAATTTATTATTTAAGTTCGAAAGGAATGTTTTTCCTCTTTTCATAACTTTTGTTCGTAGACAAACTAATCAAGTAGATTATTGTCTAACAAGAGAGTCTAGATGCTATGTTAGTTCTCATTTTCATGATTTGATTACAACTTTGTATTTTTGCTCTGATTATTAATGAAATGAGATGACATTTTTTATATTAAACAAATAAATTTAGAAAATTATACAAAAGCATGCCAAAAGAATTAAATGATAATCAAATATACGAATTATATGACTTTAATTTTTTTTTGAAAGAGCTTTCTTAATTTCCAATAAATTTCAAAAATGAAATACTGGAATTTTGTCACAAAAGCCATACATGGAATGAAAAAAACAATGTGAGGTTTTAATTTCTTACTTTTTAAAAATTCAAATATTTAAGTTATATGTGAAAGTGGAAGAAGGAAGTGCAATGCAAGGACTTAAAAAAAAAACAATTACACCCCCTATTCTGTAATTAAAGTTTTGATGAAATGCTTTTTTAAAATATATACAAACATTTCTTAATTTATATAACATAACATTACATACCCCTTTTGTTAACTCAAACCTCCCATGATTTTTTATAGAGTTAAATAAATTAAGAGAAATCAAAGTAATGTGAAAAAAATGTCAAAGATCATTTTATCAAACCTTAAGAAATATGAGTATATTTTTTATAATAAAAAATTACGCATGGTACTTTATATGATTATATTGACGTTTGCAGTGAAATAACTAATACTAGTATTTAATTGCAATAGTTGTAAAGTAGTATAGTTTTTTTTTACCAAATAGTATAGTTAAATATATAGAAAACAAAAGAGGAACATACTTCCTCAAATACATATAAGAATTATTTGTTTATGTTTCATCGATAACTTGTGGATTAAGAAATGAGAGTTTTTAGTCTAGAAAAAAGGGTCAATTATTAAGCGGAAGTGGAGGTCGTGGTCCATCCCTTCGTCCCGGAACACACTTTGGGAAAAACTCCAATGCCCTTTAATTTCATTTTTCTGGTTAACTTTAATGTGGAGCCAAGTCTAAAGAGGAAACAGGCACTCACAACACGTCTTCATTACCTTTTTTTTCTTCTTTTATTATCACTATTTGACCTAAACATTGCACTTGACTTGTTTCTTATGACGCTTGGCAGCATTAACTTGTTGGTTCAGATAGAATTACGGTGCTAGTGCTGAATTTGATAGTTTTGCTAGAAGGTTGTATAACAGGTTGCCCATAGGCCATAACACATTACACATTGGTTTGAAACTTTGAATTGCAAATCTGTGTGGATGTCATTGCAAGATTGGTCCTCTTAAAATGAAAAGGTACTTGTTAAAACAATTGATTTGATTACTATATAGTAAAAAAATGTCATGACAATCTCGTTTATCTCAAGAAGAATGCTAACGATTGTGACACTCTTTTTTTTAATATTTTTACTTTATATATATTTGGCTAACAAATTAATTTGTTAAAAATTACTAATTTTTGGGTGTCCTACTTCTTGTTTAATAATTTAATAATTTTTCTTTCAATTATATATAGAAATAAGATCTACCAAAATGTGAGATTTTCGTTCAATCATAAAGAAAATATTAAAAATAGAAAAGTTTTAGTGAGGATGTCACAATCATTTCTCTTATACATAATGATTTTGTTGTATGACCTTCTCATTCTTTAAAAAAAAAAATACTATATTTTATTTTAATCTATATAAGGTTGTTGACACATTAATGTAAGATTTTGTTTTATTTACATATAAGATAATAATTTATTTATCGAAAGAATTTATATTTCATTCCTTTTATGTTAAAATTTTTATTAGGTTAATGATAGTTATATACTTTAAATAAGATTAATATCTGATCTAATAAATTAAAAGATATTCTTCATCTCTCACTCGTGGAAAAAAAAAACATTATATTTTACTTGTTAACAACAATTTTTTAAGTACCATTTCATATTCTTTTATTTCATCTCCCATATAACTCTCAATTTTTCTGAGGAAAAAAAGACTCAACAAATTCCTCTTGCTTTAATACATCAGTTAAGTTCAATTATTAGTACTAGAAATATATTTTAACCTTTATGTTTGTGTTTAGTCTCTATCGTGAATTGAGCTTAGGTGGTTCACATTGGTCCAAATACTATACTGTTAGTGTAGTGCATGTCACAAGTATCAATCGAAATTAACATAAAAAAGCAAGTTTTTTTTAACATACACTTATAAACAATAAATCATTTCTCGGCTTTGAGTAAAGTTACCTATCATTACACGAAGACAAAGTACTATTGATAATGAGAGATCTTAAACCTTGTACTAAGAATCTAAATCTTCAACTCTATAAATATAACTAACATTGTTGTCTGGTGACTTTTAAATAGTAAGTATGTTTTGTAAGAATTTTAGAAAATTTATAAACTCTTTTAACTAACTTGCACGTGTGCATTGATCAAAAGTATAATATAACTATTCATTTTCTCATAAATTTCACTCTTATCAGATTCAAGAGATCTTTAACTTTGACTCACTTAGTTTTATTTAGGTTAAATTATATTTTTGGTCCTCCAAGTTTTCTAAATTCATAATTTTGATTTTTTTATTTTTAATTGTAACATTTAATCCTCTAATATTATAAATTGGTAATTTTAATCCCCTAATATATTAATAACTAATAATTATGATAATAGAGTTATTAAATTAATTATGAATTAGATGAAAACTATTAATTAAGCATTAAAAAGCTTTAATAAAAAATTATTAATATTAATGTGATATTTCTGTCAATGGAGTCGCTTGCAGTAAAAGATATAGAAGAGGTATTTGCAAAAAAGAGAAGGAACAGAATGTTGTAGATGATTAGGATTAATAATTTTTATTAAAGTTTTTAAGAATTATTGATTTTTAATTAATTTATAAAATTAAGAAGATCAAATATTACAAATAAAAAAAATCATAATCATGAATTTAAAAAATTATGAGAAACCTTTTATTTATCCAATATATACTAGATCGAGATCGATTTGAGTCATGTAGTACCTATAGTAGACGTACGTATCGTATCATATCATATTCTCTAAATGAATATTGCTAACTCGGTCCATGGACAGCTAAAAATCAAACAATGTTCGGGCTTGGATTGTGCTAACCTTCACGGAGTTTCCTTGCTCTTTAGTTGTTCCACAAAGCAAAATAACATTCCACTTCCCACGAGGCCCCAACAGATTCATAAATACTTTACTTTTTTTCCATTTGGTTCTCACTTTTATCATTTTATGTGACTTCAGGTCGAGTGAGAGAATGTTCTTTGATTAACACGTAAGAAAAAGCCACTTGGTAATATACAGCTGGTTGTATTCGAGTTGAATTGATTTTCTTCTAAGATGTATGGTCGCTTTTATAAACTTAGCAGAAGCCACATATATTACTCAAATTAATGAATATTCAAGAAATTTCAACTAGCATTACTTTACTTTGGACCATGTTAAAGCAAAATATGGTAACATTACTTTAAAAGCATATGTTTTGAAGAAATATATATGTTAAGAAATAAAATAATATTTGTTATTTATCTTCACTATTTATCAAAATATTTTCAATTTTTTATAATATGTATATATATATATATATATATATTCTAAAACACATTTAACACATTGGTAAACCTGGTGTATTGACATTTCCCTTTTTATTTAACTTTTTCACTTTTATAATTAATTAGGTTTTTCTTTAAACAAAAGTCAAAATTAACATGTCTATTTCATGATACAAAATAAAAAAAGAAAGCATGTATATTCACACTATTTACTTTTTCATATTTATTTTGTTTCTAAATCTTCCTTATTTAAATTATTCTATTTGATGAAATATTATTGTTCCGGACAATATATTTTTCATTAATAATTAAAATTTATTAAAATTAGAAAATTGGGTAAATTTTACTCTTTATTCGATAAACCATATTAATAAATTTATTATTTTTGTCATTAAAAATATGTAAAATAAATTATATTAGAGAGTATATTATTATCTAATCTAAGTAGTTTTACCTTGATTCTGTGAACAAAGCCGTGAAAAGTGATGTGGCTCAGCTACTACGACCAATAATGTACGTATGTGACCGTTAATACTTCTCTCTGATTTTGAATGCATGATGAAAGAGAGCTCACCCTTTTTAATTTTACAATTTTACCCTCGATTGTTGGCCTCTGCCTTCCCCTCTCCCTTTATATATTTCCGCTTCACACCGCTTCATTTCACACAAAACAATACAAAAGAAGTGCAGTTCCCAAATGGCAATAATCTTTCTCTCAAGCTCCACAATTCTTCTTCCATGTCTTGCTTTCTTTCTCACATTATTTAACCTTGCAAGTGAGTTTTTCTTATTCTTCTTGCACCCTTCTTTCAATCCCTCACACACTTATCTCAAACTTTTGCATATCTTAATGAACGTTCTTTGCCTAACCTCTGTTTTTCAAATTCTCCACCTATTTTCTTTTACCAAGTCTCCCAATTTTCACATTATTTCAATTCTCAAAAATCTTGATATCAAAGCTTCCATTTGCAATATTATTTTTTGTGTTAGATATAGGTATCTTCTGTCAAAATAATCTCATTTGAGTTAGGTAAAAACTATGATAGACAGCAAAAAATTTCCTTTTATTGTTACGATTGTCTTTGGTGGCTCGAGTAGGCTTACCCTTGATTAACAATACCCAAAAAATTATAGATAAATGTTAGCTTGTTTCATAATGTTAATTTTATCAACAAAAATGGATTGAATTTATAATTCTTTTTTATTAATAATTATACCAAAAATTGACAATATAATAAAAGTCATCATTTGAAATTGGAGCTTCACGATACTTTTTTTCTCTCCTCTATTTGAACTATTATCCTCTTCTAATTTTGATAAATAAATAAAAAATACTGTCTTTCAGTTTGTAATTGTGTTTTTTGCTAGTAACGTAACTGGATTGAGATAAACAAGAAAGTGAAGTTACTATTGTTACTTCGTGCAGGTTCTGAATCATTCATCGGCGTGAACTACGGACAAGTCGCTGACAACCTGCCGCCGCCGTCGGCGACGGCGAAGCTGCTCCAGTCGACGGCCATCGGAAAGGTGCGTTTGTACGGAACCGACCCGGCGATAATAAAAGCTCTGGCGAACACGGGGATTGGAATCGTGATCGGAGCGACGAACGGGGACATTCCGGGGCTGGCCTCGGACCCTAACTTCGCGAAAACGTGGGTGAACACTAACGTCGTACCGTACTACCCTGCCAGTAACATCATCCTCGTAACCGTTGGCAACGAAGTGATAACCTCGAACGACCAAAACCTCGTGAACCAGATGCTGCCGGCGATCCAGAACGTGCAGGGCGCGCTCGACGCCGCCTCTCTCGGCGGCGGCAAGATCAAGGTCTCCACCGTGCACGCCATGTCGGTTCTCAGGGACTCTGAGCCACCCTCCGCCGGAAGGTTTCATCCCGAATACGACACCGTTTTGCAGGGGCTGTTGTCGTTTAACAATGCCACGGGCTCGCCCTTTACCATTAATCCTTACCCTTACTTTGCCTACAGAAGCGACCCTGGCAGAGCTGATAACCTTGCTTTTTGCCTTTTCCAGCCTAACGCTGGCAGAGTTGACTCCAACACCAACCTCAAGTACATGAACATGTTTGATGCTCAGGTCAGTCAAATTATCAATTTCAGAGTTTAATTTCATAATTAATAAAGATTTTTTAAGATTACTACATTAATTATTTTAGATGTCATATATACTCATTTTTTATTTGATTAATAGTATTTTTACACTCATATATGCCATGATATCTGATTGATTGATAAAAAAGGTGTATTATATTGGCACGGATTATCTTAGCTTAACAAGAGATTTCGTGCTTAGGTATGCAGATGCGTTAAATACTCGGAGAGAGAGCTTGTCGCTCATAATGATCCCACATGACTCGAACAGGATTTGTGCAAAAAAAATATTTAGTTACTAGTTTGATTTCTAGATTGTGTGTATGAAAAATATTTGTTAGGATAGGTTAACCTATTAAATAGTACATCTTAGTACCTGAAGTTTCAGCTCCTAGATGGAAATACTTGAGTCGCCCAAATAAAAAAAGGAGAGATGCCAAGTAAACTTTTGTTAAACATGATGCGAGTGTAAGGTGTCTTGATTATTTTATTCGTAATATAGTGAATCATATTTTGTAGACACTAAAATGTAAGTTTTATAAAGTGGGTACTAATTGTGACTATTTTAATTTTAGGGATTAAACTTGATTTATTGGTGAAAGCATGAAACATGATGATGATGATGGGTAGAGTGACAAATAATGTGTATGTTGATGTTGATCTTTGATGTTGTGGAGTATGTCTCTGTAGGTGGATGCGGTTCGATCTGCCTTGGATGCTATGGGGTTTAAGAATGTTGAGATTGTGGTTGCGGAGACAGGGTGGCCCTACAAAGGAGACAGCAATGAGGCTGGTCCAAGTCTTGAGAATGCTAAGGCTTATAACGGCAATCTGATTGCCCACCTGCGATCTATGGTTGGAACCCCATTGATGCCAGGGAAATCAGTGGACACATACCTCTTCGCTTTGTACGATGAGGACTTGAAGCCTGGACCTGCTTCTGAGAGAGCCTTTGGACTCTACAACCCTGATCAATCCATGATCTATGATGCTGGCCTCTCCAAACAGCAAGAAACTAGTAGCCCTGTGCCTATGGTTGCCCCGGTATGAATGAATTCTATTACGATCTTATACTCCTAAGTCCTAATATATGTTGCCACTAATTAGATACTTTGGTTAATGAGAAATTATTACATGATCCCAAATCACTGTAATCTCTGTTAATCTTCACGTGACACTTGATGTGTCACGTGAAGATTGATAGTGATCTTGGCCGTGATAGTATGGGAATATGTAATAATTTGTTGTCATTAATTAGGGACTTACTTAAATTGATGAATGGAGATGAAGCATCACTTTGTTCATAGTTCTCATCTTGAAGCTGTTCTCTAGACTTATAGTCTAGTAGTGTTTGACAATGTATTTCTTAATTTGATTGAAGACTCCGGATGTGTCAAAATCTCCAGTGATTCCAGCGCCAACAGACCCGGGTCAACAAACACAAAAATCTCCAGTGATTCCAGCGCCAATAGGCCCGGGTCCAACACCAAATAAAGCAGAACTCTTAATTGGACATGAAGCTACCATTTGGCAGTCTTTATTAATGTTCACAGTTCTCATCTTAATGTTGTAACACCAAATAAAGCAGAACTCTTAATTGGACATGAAGCCACCATTTTGTAGTCTTTAATAATGTTCACAGTTCTCATCTTAATGTTGTTCTAGCTAGTAGTGGTATTTAATATAATATGTTTCTTAATTTCATTGAAGACTACTCCGGATGTGTCAAAATCTCCCTCTACTCCAAAGCCAACAGTTTCAAGTCCAACCAAAACAAATAATAGTTCAACATGGTGTGTGCCAAAAGCAGGAGTGGCAGATGCACAGTTACAATCAAATTTGGATTATGCTTGTGGGCAAGGGATTGATTGTACCGCAATTCAACAAGGAGGGGCTTGTTTTGAACCTAACACTTTGGTAAACCATGCTGCATATGCCATGAATCTATTGTATCAAACTGCTGGACGGAATCCATTGACTTGTGATTTCTCGCAAACAGCTATGTTGTCAACGAATAATCCAAGTAAGTTCCTATTTGATCTAAGCATAGTATGTGTCAATATCTCAAACCTTTTTTATTCTCTAGTGTGAAGCATAGAAACTGAATAATTATGAAAGAGATTATTTAAGTTATGAGTTTAGGACTCTCAGCACCACGCTATACATGCATTGCATGAAACTTTGATGTTGTACGTCATTCCACAAAATATCATTTGATCTTACTTCTTAATAGTTTTTAATGTTTGTTCTGTCATGTTGCATGAACTACTTTTTAAAAATGTTAAACCTGTGTCAGTATGTCTTGTTTTAATCTTGTTTATAGCGCGGATTTTGGGAAAGGATGATGGGAAGATGGGGTTTATGTCACTCTATGTTGCTAAAAAAATGTGTTGATTTTAGCAAGGTTTTAGGTTGCGGTCACTGTTTCATTCCGTTCTTTGATATTTGAGAAATTGCAAACAAATGTGGTCGGATGCGACTAGTGGTCATGTTGCGGTTATAGAAGTCCCAAAAAAATATTGACGTTGTCACTGAAATCGCAGTCACTATTTAAAACCTTGGATTTTAGTGTAGTGAGATAAACTGTTTTGATCATCCCAATTGATCGGCTTGCTCACTTTACAATCTTTGCTCTTTTTTTAAATTTTTTTTATGTTGTAGGTTACAAGAGTTGTCTCTATGCTGGAGGAAATGCCTAACCTAGAAAACAAGAAAGTAGATAAAGGAGGGCACTTTTTGTTGTTTTAATTATTCTCTCTTAATTGCTAAGAAATGTCCTGGTTCTTAGAGTGCTATGTAATAGGAGAGTGTTCATGTATGGAGGAAGATCTTCCTCTATTTGTAATCTCACCTTTTTTTAATGTCTTTATTGGAAGCAAATTGATGCTTTGTTTATGTGTGATCTGTGAAACGTGGTTTAGGTATGTGTTGTTGAATCATCATTTGAAATCTTGGGGTCCACTGAGTAATATATATATATATAATCACCACAACCACATTCTTTATCATTATTGTGATGATCGTCGTCATGACTACCGACGATTATGTTGGTGATGATGATGGTGGTTATGATGACGATTTTTACGGTAATACTGATTATCTTGATTTAAATTTAATTTTTAAAATATTTGATTTTTTATTTGATAAATCTTATAGTGATTTTGTGATTAAATAAAATTTAAATTTGAATATAAAATATTTTAATTTTGATCTTTTATTTTAATCTAACTGATAAAAATGAGAGAGGATTATATATATATATATATATATATTCTTAAGTTTAATTAGTTAATAAAAATTTAATCCAAAATATGAATTATTTGACAAATTAAACTTCACACTAGACTTTACTTATAATGTATGAGATTAATGTTCACTTACTATAAACCACCTTAATTTATGGATATTGTAGATGCATCAGCTAAGTAAGCAAAAGTTGCAAATAGGCATGGCAACAGGGCGGATCGAGGGCGATTTTTACTTATACCACCCCCTTCCCTGCCCCTGCCCTCGAAAATCGATGGGGCTAAAAAAATTGCCCCTGCCCCCGCCCCCGATGGGTGTCGATTTTTCCCGTCCCGCTCTCGAATACTTAAAAATTACTATTAAAAAATTAATTTTAAACAACCATAACATAAAATTTGATCGTGCTAAGTCTCAAATGTATGTAATTATAATAAAATTTCAACATTAGATGTTTATTGCTAGAAAATAAAATTAGTTATACTCCTAATTCTTGAATAAAATTAAGCCTTTATCCCAAGGTATTCCACATATATAAAGGTATTTTTGTAAATAATTAAATATAGCATAGCGAGGGCGGGGGCGGGACGGTTATTAGCATTACCAAAACCGTCCCCGTCCTCGAATTCAACAAGCGGGGAAATATCGAATCCGAAATCGGTCAACTCGGTTTTTTCCCGTTGATATCGGGACGGGTTAGGACGGATGTCCACGGATGCGGATCAAGTTGTCATGCCTAGTTGCAAAATCGTCACCATACTTTGTTCTCTCCTCCTTTGCAATACTGACATAAGTATATGTTATGGCGAGTCATCATGTGTGGTTTTATTTTTTTATAATCATGTGTGGTCTTATGAAAATAGTATGGAAAATATAGGAAAGTTTCTTTGCTTATTTCACCTATATGTATAATATTTGAATTCATAACAGAGCATGTACACAATCTTTAAACAACAATTCTCAAGAAACACTAGGTGGCCAAATATATAATATTTGTGATTTATGTTTATTTAATGACTAATATCTATAAGAGATTTTATGATATTTTTGAAAAGTTAAGAATTTTGAATTTTTGTTATTGATAAATTATCTTTTGCCAACTATATTTTCCTTGTTATATCTAGTCAGACAAAGATTCTCTCCATTAAAATTTATCATCATAATATAAATAAATTTTTCTCGTACAATAATAATTTTTAAATATTAATTTATCATATTATTTTAATAAATTAAATAATTTTAATGGTTAAGAACTCCTTTAATAAATGCCATGGAAGAAGATCTAAACCCATATCTAAACTCATCCAACTATTAATTCGAAGCACATGTATACCAAATCCCTAGATTTATAATAGTGACCAAATAACAAATCATTATCACTATGATTTACTTATAATATGTAGCAAATAGTTTGCATTGGTAGAAAATATTAGATATAACTTTAAATTCTCCCTATAAATCATCACTAATGTTAAAATTAACATCATTCTTAGGCTGAAATTGTAAATATTCTTCACTTACTTAATCTATTATTATAAAATAAAACTAATGACAATACTCATGTATTACAAGGATTTTTTTTTTTATACTTTTCATTTACAATATTAAATTTATAAGAGAAATTTTGAGAGAGAAAATATGATAGTGATCATAGATTAAATGTGTTAAGTATTGACATTTTCGTCAATTTATAGTTTTTTAGTATACAATATTTCCAATTTATAGTTTTTTAGTATCCGATATTTCCAATTTAGCACATAATTTTCCTTGCACTAAAAATAACAATTTGCCTACATTGATGATAAGGTTTAACATCAACAACACCTTTAACCTAAATTAATTAGAATTAGTAGTAGATGAACCCAATGATAAATACGAGAAAATTGAAAAAGAAAAGCATAACATAAAAGAAAAGAATGGGAAAGAAGAAAGAGGAGATGAAGAAAAAAAAACGACTAAAAAGGGACCATCGAAACATAGAGATAACAACGGATCTAACTCTCTACCAAACTTATAATTTTTTTCTCAATTTCATCCTAAGACACATCATCCGTCAATCTATATCTCACATCATTAAGTATTGTTTAACGACCTTTGCTCATGTAAGTTTCGGTCTACATCTTCCTCTCTTTGTGTCAAACTCTTGGTAACAAACTTTTGTTCTCACGGGAACATCCAATAGTCGTCTCATTACATGCCAAAACCATCTCAATCTATGTTTTCTCATCTTTTCACTTATCAGTACTACTGCTATCTTTCGTCCAATATCTTCATTTCTTATATTATTCATCTTCTTATAACCACATCCACCTTAACATCTTTATTTCTGCTACCCTTATTTTATGTTCATGTTGCTTATGTGTTAATCAACATTCAACTTCATATAACATTGCAAGTTTTATAAAAAAATTCTTTTAGTTTAAGGAAAATTTTGCGGTCACACAACAACCCAGATGCACTTCGCCATTTTATCCACCTTACTTTAATTTTATGAGTTGCACCCTCATCAATCTTTCCACCTTTTTACAAAATTGATCTTAGGTATCGAAAAACATTTTTCTTAGGTAACTCTTGATCAAGTAGATGCACATGATCTTGATCACCATATATTACAAGTGAAAATTCACATTTCATATACTCAGTCTTACTCCGACTTAACGTGAATCATTTAAACTCCAAAGTGTTTCCCCACTTTTGATAAGGAAAAATATATCAATGATAATAAATAATATTTAAAAAGTTTATTACAAATTTAATTGTATATTAAACTTTTCTATTTTAAAAAATATTTTTACTAAAATTTTAGTAAAAAATAGTTCAAAGTTACATAAATTAAATATTTTGTTACTTCACTAAATTAAATAACTTAAAAAAAAAATAAACGAGAAGTACTTTATAATATGTTTAAAATACTATAAAAATTTATAAACATAAATTGAACATATAGAAACAAATTCAAATATATACTTATAAATATTGTAATGTGTAATAATTATATGAATTGATGTTATTTTAGTATTTTATTTATTATAATATTTGTGTATACTTTTAATTTTCTGACTTATATTACATGTAAAATATATATGTGAATTACGTAAAAAAAAGTCAAATAAAATAACAAATATATACCTAAAATTTATTTATAATTATAAATTATAAATAATCTCACCACATGAAATATTTACATTATCATTTAAAACTATTAAGGGGATCACATAAAAAAAGTATATTTTACTCTTTCTTTATGTTTTGGGTGTCTAGAGAGGCACACATGCATACATAGACACATAAATGAGCATTCGTGCGCGTACACATACACATCTAATATGATTGATAAAATAAAATTAGTGTTTTCTAATTCGTAATTAATATCTAGCATATTTTAAAATATAACGATAAAATAAAATTAGTGTTATCTCTCTGCATGTGTGTAACATTTTATAGCTAATGAGGTGAGTTTAAATTAACTTTTATTTATTTACTTTTTAAAGAAATTACAGTTAAAAATCACATTTTTAACAGAATACTTTTTAAAATAATTAACAAATGTTTACAAATATGTTTTTAAATATTGAAAATATAAAATTATACGAGTTGTTGTCTCTCTAAAATAATATTTTATATTGATTTGTTTTAAAAAAATGTGTATATAATTTTAGTCTTAAATATGACAGTATTATGATAAATTATATTCTTT
>PYAF01004127.1:123590-156758 GCA_007407185.1 Glycine tomentella | reverse complement strand
AATAAATAATAATCTTCAACATTAATAAAAAATATAAAAATATAAAAATATAAAAATATAAAAATAACATAATATAAAAATATGAAAAATATTAAATAAAAATAATATATAAAAGTATAGAAAATATGAAATAAAAGTATAAATTAAAACCAATTTAAATTTGTTAAAAATAAATTTAAAAAAGTTACAACTTTGAAATTGTAAATTAGTTTAAGACTTCTAATAAATATTTATTTAAAAATTAAAATACTTTGAGGTAGTAAATTAATTTATGACTTCAAAGTTATAAATAAAAATAAATCAAAAGTCATTTACTTTTATATGAATTCAATAAAAAAATCGTGTAATTATTTACTACTTGATCATAAAAAATAATATAATATCTTATCACTTACCCGTATTTAGATATTAATTTAAAATTTACTTTGATTTGATAAATTACAAAAATAATTACGCATTTTGGTAACTTTCCTCCCTTTTCAGCTCCATTACTAGTTTCTTTTACTAAGCGTGGTGGAAATAAAACTGCCTATGCATTAGCAACATTAGCTTTTACTACGTTTGATTGTTATTGTTGTTAGACAGAGGAGGTTGCTCATTCTGTGAACCAAATCATCTCTCAGAATGTAATACCTGCATCTTCCTTCATTTGAAAAAGATCTAACATTTTAATTGTAGAAAAACAAATAATAAATGCCATATATTTAAGAAACATGAATTACATTTATTATAATAAATAAATATAATATCCAATATTAATATTAGAATTAGTTACATATTATATTTAATAAATTAATAAATTCAATATATTTATATAATACTGCATTAATAGCATTAAATACTATTAATGCTTGAAAATTAATGCAACCCTTGATTTTGCTAATTCTGTATGATATAGTGAAAATCCAAAGCACCCCCACCCCCCACCCCACATCTTTAGCTTTAGGACCCATTTATTTATTTTAAAGGACCAAATATAATTAAAATATATTAGTCAAAGCTTGCCGCATGATAAAGCCAAAAGTACAAAATCAGAATATCATGAATTACTTGTCCACAAGCCAAGTTCGAGTGAAGGAGCGGCACAAAAAATTGAAAACAGTAAACAGCAATCGCAAAAAGAGAAAATAAGAAACACAGAAAGAACAACATCAAGATTTTACCCTACACCCCATGTGCTATGCTCCCAAGTCTTAGCAAAAAATATCTATAACCCAAAACAAATTTACATTATCTCAATAAATAAATAAATAAAATCCATGATCACCACACCATAGCCCTACGATCACAGTACCGCACCCGAAACGACTTGGTACGTAGTCGTTTCGTGTTAATCGGGTTGTGGAGAAGTGCGCACACCATCCAATGATGTTATGTCAATCGAAAAAATACGAGGGAAATTGCATTTTCAACAGCGCATAAAACCCTTCCTAATTCACGAGGCGCGTGAAAGACACGCTCTTCCAACACAATTAAAATATTCAAATTCAAAACTGATCAAAATAAAAATAAAATAAAAAATAATAAAAAACCGTTCAAAAAGTCCAAAATCAAACCAAATTAATTTTTTAGATTTGTTTAAATTTTCTCTCTCTCAAATCAATCGTTTTTTTTATCCAACTTATGATTTTCAAATCAAATCACAATCCTTATAAGTTAATAATACTTATATTATTTTAGCGTAATATATTTTATGTTATACTATTTGAATTTGACAATATTTTTAAGTATTATATATATAAAAGTAATAAAACTTATAAAATGTATAATACTTTCTTTTTTGGATAATTTTTTAAAGATATATTTAATTAAAAATGGATGAAAATTCAACGCACTTTTTTGTTATTAATTTTTAAATGTAATTTAATTTAAAAAATAAAAAATATATAAATTTTAATAGAATAATATCTAATAAAAATTAAAAAAATTGAATCAAACTAAATTCTGAAATATTTATTTGATTTAATTTAAATTTTATTTTAAATAAAAATCTAAAAAATTCTAACCGCATTTGTTTTTAAATTTTGTTCGGATGATTTTTTACGAAAAATCGAACAAAACAGAGCCGGAAACATCCTACATATAACGGCCGGACACGGACATATCCAAAGCGCGTGGTTAGTTTCTTCCCGAGAATCAGAGAGTTGTGCGCTAACGTGCGCCCACTGGGTTTCACGGGGTTATCGTGCACCCTAACACACACGTTATGAAAGTGTGTTGAAAGGGTTAACCTATATTCCCCCCTTGGCCTTCCCCGTTTGTTTTTTTTTTTCTCGCACAGCAAAAAAGGGTTTTCGTTTCGCACAGTGCTCACTCGCTTCGTTCCGTTCCTACTCTCGCTGATCATCATCCATGGCTGAACAACGCGCCACCTCCGATACTCGCCCCAACAACCTCGCCGTCGCACCGCCATTGCAGATCTCCAAAGGTTTTTCTTTCTCTCTCACTTTTTGAATTTAAATCTTCTGATTTATGTGCCTCAGCTTCGATTGTTTTATTTCTTCAATTCTTCTTCTCCTTCGCCGCTTATTTTTTTTTTCTTTCTTCTTTCGATTCTATTCAGTTGCGGTTTATCCCTTGCTTCTCTAAACCCTAGCTTCCCCGAACCTTTTTTTTTTTTTTTTCTTCGTGTGCTGCGGCGGAACGGAAGTGACATTCACGAATTCGTTGCTGCTAAGGGATTTGCGTGCCGCATTCTGCTCTTTTCTGAACTACCTTTGAAGTTAAATTTAATTTGTTTTTTTTTCTTAAAAAATTCGTTTTTTTCTGGTTTTTTTGTTAGTGAAATGAGGTTCAGAAGGTTGGAGTTTTACACTGCAGTAAACGTCGCCAATTTTTGACGTCGAAGTTTTCTTCTTTTTTGCCAGAATCCGCTATTCAGGTTTTATATTGACTGATATTGTTTCGTTATGGTTGAAACGGGAACAGTTGGTTTTTTGAGTTAATTCGCCTTATGCACCTCATTTTTTTTACCAAATTAAGTAAAAAGATATGATTTCAAGTATAGGCTACTGCCACGTGATTCTAATTCATGTTGCCTGATATACTTACTGATATTTTTGCTCCTATTTTAGCACTTTGATTGCATTTTTATTATACATGTGACATTCTGGTTCATGTTGTTCATATTTTGTTTAGTTTTTCTTCTGTTACATGTTTTCTGTGTATTTTATATTTTTGGAACTAACGGTGACGGTATTGGGATTTTTTTTTTGAGATTCGTTAAAAATTTCAATTTCTTTTTTTAATAACTGAAGTTTCTATCCATTCCGTGCAGATCTCCAAGGATCTGACAATCCCATTCCACTCTCACCACAGTGGCTTCTGCCAAAGCCAGGGGAGAGTAAACCTGGATCAGGATCTGTGGTGTGTGCTAACTTGTTCTTAATTTTTTTAGTGTTGTCTGCAAATTAGACTTAGGGGAACCCATAATATTCCGGAAATAATTTTTAACTGCTTAAGTTGTTGCCTTTTCCTGTTCTCACTACTCAGGAGAACCATGTGGTCTCAAACTCACCATTTGGCCATCGTTCAGAGAATGTTAAGACATCTGGAAATGGAGAGGATGTTCATGATGCCCATAAGAAAAAGGATGTCTTTAGGCCTTCCATGTTTGACTCTGAAAGTGGACGTCGTGACCGTTGGCGTGATGAGGAGAGAGACACTAAGTCCTCCGTCCGGAAGGATCGTTGGAAGGATGGAGACAAAGACCTAGGTGATTCTCGAAGAGTGGATCGATGGACAGATAATTTGTCCGCAAAGAACTTTGCAGAAGCACGCCGTGGTGCATCTGATAATCATAGATGGAATGATTCAGGAAATCGAGAAACTAACTTTGACCAGCGGCGTGAGAGTAAGTGGAACACACGCTGGGGTCCTGATGACAAGGAGCCAGAAGGCATTCGTGAAAAATGGAGCGACTCTGGCAAAGATGGTGATACATATTTGGATAAAGGTTTGTCTAACATTTCCAATCAGGGAAAGGATGAGAAGGAGGGAGATCACTATCGGCCATGGAGACCTAACTACTCACAAAGTCGTGGAAGGGTAGATCCTTCCCATACGACGCCAAACAAACCAGCCTCTACATTTTCCTATGGGCGTGGCCGTGGGGATAATACACCCACAGTCTCTAGTCTTGGACATGGCCGGGCTGGTTCTTTTGGTAGTTCTTTGAGTAGCACATACCCTGGACCAGCATTGGAAAAAGTCGAAAGTGGGCATGAAGAAAATCGCCCCTTTAAATATAATCGGACAAAATTGCTTGATGTGTACAGAATGACTGGTATGGGTACAAATAGAAAATTAGTTGATGATTTTGTGCAAGTACCTAATCTTACTCAGGATGAACCAGTGGAGCCTCTAGCTTTTCTGGCCCCAAATTCTGAGGAACTGGTAATTGGTGTCTTTGTTTTGTTTTTGAATTACTGAATGCAAAATCTTTTCCAGTGGTTTAGTGTTCGCTTTTCTTCTGTTTGAACAGACTGTCTTAAAGGGTATTGACAAAGGGGAGATAATTAGCAGCAATGCACCTCAGGTGCCAAAAGATGGAAGGAGCTCAACAGATTTTACTCATACAAGACGAATGAAACCTGGCAGTGCACCTTTCCAAGGTAACAATCAGTGTGTATATATATATATACTCACAGACAGGTTTGGGTGCAGGATGATTTTTGACACTTTGAAAGTTGGTTATATGAATTGTTGATAAAGTTCTTGATATGAGATGAAAACACTCAGTTATGGCTCCCAAATTAATTTGAGAAATACAGGATCTTAAGGCATCCTCCAACAGGTTAATAGTGAAGGAATGGGTAATGGCAGAATTAAATGAAACCCTGTGAATAGGGTATTTTTCTATATTATCGTTCGATAACAGTCTTGTTTATCTTTGGTTTTTTAAGGTCATTCTCATTTCCATAACACATTGTTTAAAAATCTACAGTTCTGAAGATTTACTGGTCTAATATGTATTATCACATGGTCTCAAACAAACTCAACTAATGATCCTCTCACCCCCAATTTATTTATTTTACTGCCACTGTGTAAACTATGTTTAATATCACATTATTTTGGTTTCCTTTTTCAACTTAATGAGTTAATCCTCTTCATGAGATAGTTCACTGCACTATATTTTTTGTCTTTTCATAAGTATAATTTCCTGTGTCTCCACTTACAACGAGATTGTCTAATATATTTTATGAACAGATAGAGGTGAAGATGGAGGTTCTTACATAGTGCCTGATGAGGTATCCAGCAGTAGAGATTCATCCTTTGAAGGAAATAGCTCTGTTCATCCTGGTGCTCCATGGCGAACAATGCCGTTGGGAGAACATGCTACCACCCAGTTTCACGATAGCAGAGATGTAACTAGTGATGTTAGATTAAGAAAAGCAGATCTGAACTCACACCAACCAAAAGATCCTCATAATCAGTGGGAGAATAATTTAGGTTATTTATCTGACTCCAAAGAAGTAGCTAAGTGGCATGCTAACGAAGATCCTGTCATTAAGAGGCAGTTGTCTGGCATTTTGGACTGGGAACTTGAAACCAGGAGAGTTACACAGACTGCTCCAGAGGAGTTGTCCCTTTTATATAAAGATCCTAAGGGTCTAATCCAAGGTCCATTTAAAGGAATTGATATTATTGGATGGTTTGAGGCTGGATATTTTGGTATCGATTTACCTGTTCGTCTGGAAAATTCAGCGGCGGACTCACCATGGTTTTCTCTTGGTGATGTCATGCCTCATTTGCGAGCTAAAGCCGGACCACCACCTGGGTTTTCTGCACCAAAACCAAATGACTTTACAGATGTTCCTGGCCAGCAAATTTCCAGTACTTTTGGGAATACCCTTACTGGTTTGAATGAGGTTGACATTTTGAGAAGTGATTCTAGGCATAGGCAGGGTTCGGATACCGAAGCTGAAAATAGGTTTCTGGAGTCACTTATGTCTGGAAGCAAGAACAGTCCCCCCCTTGATAACCTGATATTATCAGAAGGTTCTAAACTGTTATTATTAGTTATTTTCCTCTTTTTATTTTTTGTAATTTACATATAAATTTATTTACATCCATTGATAATTTTTCCCTTTGTAACCCCGATCATTTTCGTACACTGTAATATGCTTTCCGATGTTTAGGTTTTTGACATTGTTCTTGATGTATTCATTTCAGGGCTACAAGGGTTTGTTGGAAATAATCCTGGTAATATGGGCCCATCAGGAGTTGATAGTGGAAATAATCTTTACTTGCTTGCCAAGAGGATGGCGCTTGAACGGCAGAGGTCCTTACCCAATCCCTACCCATATTGGCCCGGGCGTGATGCAGCAGCTTCATTTGCTCCAAAATCGGATGTTGTACCAGATGCACCATTGCATTCAAAACTATCGTATTCAGTGAGTGATAACTCTCGTCAACCTCAGTCCCAAAGTTCGGAGTTAATGTCAATCATCCAAGGATTATCCGATAGGACATCTGCAGGATTAAATAATGGTGCTGCGGGATGGCCAAATTATCCCTTGCAAGGTGCATTGGATCCCCTACAGAATAAAATTGACTTGCTTCATGATCAGAATTTTCCTCAAATGCCATTTGGGATTCAACAACAAAGACTGCCGACACAAAACCAATTGTCTTTAAGCAATTTACTGGCTCAGGCTGCTGATAACCCGTCTAACACTTTGACAGCGGAGAAGCTACTTTCTTCAGGTTTATCACAAGACCCACAAATATTAAATATGCTGCAACAGCAATACTTGTTGCAACTGCATTCTCAAGCAGCTGCTCAAGCACAGCAGATGCCCTTGATTGATAAACTCCTGTTGCTGAAGCAGCAACAGAAGCAGGAGGAGCAGCAGAAGTTATTGCGACAACAGCAACAACTGCTTTCACAAGTGTTGCAAGACCAACAGTCTAGCCAGCTTTTTAACAATTCATCTTTTGGACAGTTGCAAGGTGTATTACCCATGGGGAATTTACGTGTTGATCCTTCTCAACTTCAACCACCACAAGAGATCTTTCCCATGAGCTCTCAGATGCCAATTCCCAGTGTGCATAATGAGCATAGTTCTAATTCTTTGAATTTAACACCGAAAGTTAGTCAAGACACAAGTGGTAATGTAAGCAGTGAAGCTTCTATACGTCTGCCTCACCAGTTATTTGGGGGTAATAGTTGTCCAGATAATTGGGGTCCTAATCTTACTGAACAAATTAATGAAAAGTATCAGAATGAAACCTTCCCCTTATCAACTCTTGTTGAGAGTTCTCCGTTGCTGGATCGACCCAGAGAGGAACCACACATGCTGGAACCCCATTCTGTTTCTGATTACACTGCTAAGTCAGTGGAGCAGTTGCCACCCACCAATTTGATGCCTGATGTTGTCGTGACCTCAATTTCTAAGCCTGATGAGAACTCTGGACATCTACAGTGTGTTGCACCCACCGTTGCCTTATCTTCAGCTGGATCTAACAGGATTGAGTTACCACCTGTGAGTGGTCCTGGTATTGAGGTGAAGACCAACTTGGATATTGTGCATCAAGAGCAACATGCTGGTAGAGACAGCTCTGTATCTGAGCCCTCTCCGGTATACATACGAAGCATTGAAGCTCATGAACCCAAAAAGGCTACTGAGAAGAAATCTAAGAAGCAAAAATCAGCCAAATCTCAGTCTTCTGATCAAACAAAGGGAGTGCTTAAGAATGTGACTTTGCAGCCAGCAAATGAGGCAGAAGCTGAAATACCAAAATTAAGTGAGTTGGGGGAAGCCAACAGGGCTGAATCATTAGATGAAACAAACATGCAACAAACAAGAGTTAAGGGAACACAGATTGGAAGTGCAGTCATAGAGGCAGTTGATCACCAACAAGCTGGTGGCTGGTCTGCTAATGTTACTGGAAACGTCACTGAAACAGTTGATGTGGGTGAGGTCAAGGCAGCTAGCTCTATTGTGATGCAGAAAGCTGAAGTACCTGCAGGACGAGCTTGGAAACCTGCTCCTGGTGTCAAACCAAAATCTTTCTTAGAAATTCAACAGGAAGAACAGAGGAAGGCAGAGACTGAAATGCTTGTATCTGATATTGCTGTTTCTGTCAATTCAATGAGTCTAGTAAGTCCCTGGGCTGGGGTTGTGTCCAATCCAGACTCTGTGAAGGTTTCTAGGGAAAGTCACAAAGGAGCCAATACAGAATATCCTGTTAAATCTGAAACTTCTCAAAATCTTAAGAGCAAGAAAAGTCCTCTACATGATCTATTAGCAGAAGAAGTTTTAAAGAAATCTAATGAAATAGAAGCTGAGGTTCTAGATAGTATATTGCCCTCACAAAATATAGCTGTACGTTCAGAATCACTGGATGATGGCAATTTTATCGAGGCAAAAGATACTAAAAGAAGCCGAAAAAAGTCAGGAAAATCAAAGGGTTCGGGAACTAAAGCTTCATTGCCAGTTGCATCTTCTGAGGCACCTATAGTTTCAAGCCCCATTGAAAAGGGAAAAAACTCCCGTTCGGCACAGCAGGAGAAAGAAGAATTGCCTGCCATCCCAGCAGGACCCTCTCTGGGAGATTTTGTACTATGGAAAGGAGAGCGAGAACCACCAAGCCCATCTCCTTCTCCAGCATGGTCTACTGATTCTGGTAGAGTTCCAAAACCAACATCATTAAGGGACATTCTGAAGGAGCAGGAGAGAAAAGGCTCTTCTGCAATTCCTGTGAGCCCAATGCCTCCCCCTCAGAAATCTCAGCCTCCCCAGTCTACATGGAGCAGTGCTTCGTCACGGTCAATTTCAGCATCCTCTCCATCTAAAGCTGCTTCTCCAATTCAGATAAATTTCCTAGCTTCTCAATCAAAGCACAAAGGGGATGATGACTTGTTCTGGGGTCCAATGGATCAATCTAAGCAAGATACTAAGCAGTATGTTTTCTATCTCTTTGCTGTGTTTTCTATATGCACGTTTGGTTTTGACTGTTTACAGTCAAACTTCTCAACTAAAACTTTTGTTCTGAATTTTTGTCTATAACCTTTTCTTTGAAGGCAAAATAAGCTAGTCTTAGAACATTTTCACGTTGACAAGATTGATGTAGCATTGTAGTTGTAATCACTTCCCCTATAAAAGTGTGGTTTTCATTATAAAACTCGAATACGCTATAAAGTTTACCCTATCCAACAGTAGTTGAGTATTCGTTGTCTTGTCTCCACAAACATTCAGTTTTGGTGGAGTTGATGAACTTTGGCTTATTTGTTTTTCCTTTTAAGCAGGTCAGATTTCCCTCAGCTTGCGAGCCAGGATAGCTGGGGTTCGAAGAATGTTCCCTTGAAAGGTAATTCTCCTGGATTATTGACAAGACAAAAATCAGTGAGTGGCAAACCAACTGAACGGTCTCTAGCATCATTACCTGCCTCTTCTCAATCAGTGCTGAAGTTGAAAAAAGATGCCATGACAAGGCATTCTGGTAAAAAGCTATAGTTTATTTATTTCTTTATTCCACTGGTTGAGTGCATAATATAATCCACTGTCTGGATCTTTTGACAATCCTCTTAAATACTGACAAATTATCTATTAAATTTTCAGAGGCCATGGACTTCAGAGATTGGTGTGAGAATGAGTGCGTTAGGCTTATTGGGACAAAAGGTATGTATATCATTCAGATATTGGTTTTTGAATTGAACAGTTAAAATATGACACCATGGATTAGGCTGCCTATATGATAATCACTTTGCTTGAATCTTGTGATTTGGTTGAAAGTATTTTATTCTTTAGATACAGACAATTATTTTTTTTAACTCCTTGTTTTATTTTGTGTGGCATCGCAGATACAAGTTTCCTTGAATTTTGCTTGAAGCAATCTAGATCAGAAGCTGAGATGCTTCTTATAGAAAACCTTGGATCATATGATCCTGACCATCAATTCATTGATAAATTCCTCAATTACAAGGAGTTGTTACCGTCAGACGTTTTGGACATAGCTTTTCAGAGTAGGAATGATAAGAAAGTTACTGGATATGGTGTGGAAGGCACGGCATTGGTTAATGCAGATATACAGGATGTGGACTACACTGAAGGATCCTCTAAAGGAGGTGGAAAGAAGAAAGGTAAAAAGGGGAAAAAGGTCAGCCCTTCAGTTTTGGGATTTAACGTTGTGAGTAACCGGATCATGATGGGTGAGATCCAGTCTGTAGAAGATTAATTTAATTGAGTTGAGGAGGTTGTTATCGTAGATGTACATACATTTTGGTCGGACTTTGTAAATGGTTTTTTCCGTTTTAGGTTTTTTAAGTTCTTTTTTATACAGAAACTTTAGCAGTATTTATTGGATCTGCTTAACCAATTTTGTTATCTAATGTAGTTGTTTTGACGTTTCATTGCGTTGACAATAATTTTAACTCATGTCAATCGTACCGTGTTTCTATTCATCTTTCATCATTTAATTACATCTCGTGTTGTGAATGCTATTGATGATATCAGTTCATTTAGTTGTTTTCGTCTTGTAATCACTTCTGGTGTTGTCATTGCTGTTAATTTCAGTTCATTTTTCATTTTGAATCACTTTTCGAATGCTGTTTAATAATTTCAATTCATTTTTTCATCATTCAATCATTTTTTGTTTTGCGAATGCTGTTAAAAGATTTCAATTTTGGTAATTATTCAACTCTTGCACGTGTAACTGTTGAAATTTGTTTTGGATAACAAATTTGAGGATTAATGGAAGAACATGTTGAATGGCTCTAATTAGTTCTTAAGTATACAGACAGAAAGTTCTTAACATTTTCTTAATGTTAGGTTTGAACCATAGAAAATGTTTAAAAAATATCATGGTTGATTTGAAACATAATGAAGATACAGAATTTAAGAAATTCTGGATGACTGGTCTAGTTTAATTATAATTCTGATTAATTATTCCCTGGCAAAGGTTATGTCACACAATTATTTTCCGGAGCACACATTCGAGAATTTCTCTTGCAGACCATTTTCTTCGTGCCATTCGTTATAGCAGAGTTTTTGATAACTGTCCAAGAAAGCAATTGTCTTCGGTACATTCATTCAATGACATTACTAGCGTAAATACGTAATATACAAGATGGGATACATAATATTTATACAATTATTTTTCTGTATATATCCCAATGTGGAAACCTATACAAAATAGTTTTATTAACTCGGAAACTAATACTCAGACAGGGGCGAGGGGGTGTTTTGATGTGTACTGCTCTTAAATGATCAATTTCAGTCTGTCGAAGTGTTTACATCAATGCTAAATGGGTTCCAATGTTGAACAGAAAAAGTAAGGAATCTTGTTATTGATCTCTGCTAATTGTAGTGTCCACAATACTCCCTGCTTGCTTCATTTTTCGTGATCCCATGATATTCTGCACAATCTGATCAGAAAACATGACTATTATCTTTAGTAAGTAAGCAAGTCTGTGTCTGGCAAGTCAATTCATACCAATCCATAAGATTAATCAATGTCTGTAGAGATGAATTGAGCCATTGTATTAGATCCAATGTATGGTTGAGATTTTCATTGGAAGTATCGGTGAGAATCTGATTTAGTATTGGGAGTAAGAAGTTTTAGAAAGAACAAACAACTAAAAGAAAGAAAGAACAAACAACTTGAGTAGTATATTCAACTTATGGATTAGGGAAATATAAGGTGGTTTGAAAGGGAAAAAAGGTTGCGAGTTTGATTTTCTCTGCTAAAAAAGTTAACATTTTAATCACTAATATTTGCCTATTAAAAAGAACTTACGGAATGTGACATTTTAATCACTAATATTAGCCTATTAAAAAAAAAAACTTACGGAATGTGATTTGAGGTGGTGTAGAGGAAGAGAATGGAGGGACATCTTGGCAATTTCGGAGACAGCAGCATCTCGGACGCCCCGAACATCACTGACCAAGTGGTCGTAAGCCGCATGAAAAGCATCACTCCAAAAACGAGGTAAGCCACTTCCGTTGCCACTCTTGCTTTGAGTATACACATCCCACATGCGCCTCACCACTTTCTCCCTCTCCTCCACTTCCTATTTTTTCCCAATTCCAAAACAGAAAAAGAAAATCCATGTAAGCATGTGATTAACAACTTGCATACAATTTAATAAATAATTGAATCTTAAATTTTTATAATTTAATATCAAATTAATCTTTAAAATCTACAACTTAATTTCAATTTAATTCTTAAATATTATATGATAAAATGATTTCATAAACTTACACTAAAAAATTATTTTAATATTTAGAGACTAAATTAAAATTTTCATTTAAGGACTAAATTCTCATTCGTTTACATATTTAGAGACCTAAATGGTCCTTTACCCTAATCTTTAAATAAAAAATATGTAAACTTTAACCCTTATGTATGGATAAAAGTTAGGCTTTTAATCCATTTGCCGACAATGAAAAATCGCTGCAAAAAAAGCTTTTAACAGTGATAACTCGTCTCGCAAAACTTTTTTAGAGACTGAAATATACCATAAGGACTAAAACTTTAAAAAATAAAAACAACTAGACCAAATGAATAATTTAACCAAATAAAAACATATCAACATGAATCACGTGATTTCAAGATCAATTTTGCAAAAACACTGAATCAAACACACATATACACGACCAAGAATAGATTCATACATACCAGTACATCGAAATCGTTGAGAGTGGCAGAATCGAAGTCACGGTTGAGGTTCCCAGCTGACCATTTGAGAGTGAGAGAAGCAGTGAACATGGACCAAAGAGCAAGAAGAATGATAGCACCCAACACCCACAACTTGTACTGTCTCTTCCCTGCACTTTGGGGTGTGCCATCTTTGTCTTTCATCTTCCCTTCAATAATAGAGTGAGTGCGTTTTCTTTGGTCACTACTCACCACTCGCCACCAAAGCAAAAAAACACTTTCAAAACAGACAAAATATAAATGGTATTGGTGGGTGATGTAGCATTATGGCCCGCTCCTCAATTATTTATTCATACTAGTATTAACCTGTGGCTATGCCAATATCAATCAATTATTCATTATTAAAGCTTACAATATTATCAACACCCTACTCTTTTAATGATACACCATCAATGTAAACCATACGACTATTTATTTAACAATTAGGTATAATTTTAGTACGAATCTTCAGGAACAGATACACGACGAATGCTAGCAAAATTGTATTTGACACTCTCTATATGATTAATTGAAATTGATTATAAAGTATTAATTTTAATGGGTTTCATTTTTTATTTAATGATATTTTTTTTAATAAATTATAGCTTAATAATAGAGAGAGAGTATTAGATAGAAACTAGAAAGTGTCAAAGAAAGCGTTTGACATTCCTTGTTACTTTTGTTAGTAGACACTTTCTAAGTTCAAACTTTCCAAATAGCACTCGTTTTTAATCATTTTATATGTATGTATATTTTTTAAGTTTAACTCCCATATTTTCGAATTTGTTCATGTATAATACTTTGAAATTAATATAATTTAGGGGGGAGTTGGTGTGCGAGAATCATGGATTAAACTCTTCACGGTTGGGCCGTTACCATTCATTGACTATCTTGTGGGAGCAGGGAAGAGAGTCGATATATTCTTCAGAAAAAAGAGACTCTGAATTAGCCTGGTTTGATTTAAGTACTCAGAAGATTGAGGAGCTGGGTTTTAAGAAAGGAAATATAGCAATTTATGAGTGAAGTCTTCTTCCAATGGGAGGAATAAATAATTAATTGTTACTTGTTTTTGCTTTAGGTTTATGATGGTGGTATTTTACCTTCTTTACAAAGCGACTTGTCAATTACGCATAATTCTTATAAAGCATAGGATAAATTAGGAAACCATTTTGAAGGTATGAATATTGTTTTATCAGTTTTGTTTTAAAAGTTTTTTGTTTATTATCTCATTTGTAAGAATGATGAACGACCTCCAATTTTATAAAAAAATGACTTGTAGTTGAGAAACTATTAATCTTATGAGAATATCTGTTTAAACCTCTTCATCTATATCATTTTTTTTTATATTTTAAATTTTGTACTTTATTATTAAATAAACCATCTACGAAAATCAAATCAAATTTTACTTGTTTTGTTCAATAACCCACCCATCTATGGGAAGCAAAACACGTTTCATCCATCTTTCAGTCTTGTTTCTGAAACACTGTAATTTATGATTTGGTCATGCTTAACTTTTTTCTCATATTGGACCTTCTAAAAATTGTTTGGCTACAATGCTTGACATTTGGAGTTTAATTCCGCAAGGGAAGATAAGGATACATTTCCTGTTGCAGACTGAGACATGAGGATCATGAATTCTTTTACTGATATGCTTCGTTTCTGTTAAATTCTTTAGCATTGCCCAAAAACTTAAACAATTGATCTCTGAGTTGAATCAATTGATAAAATTAAATTTGTGTGATCATTTGAAACATAAGAGGAACCACTTTATAGCTCCTGTATGTCGCAGGATATATTAGCATGATAGTCAACCACTTCTATACTTTCCATTGTGTTGAGTTGGAACTGAAAAGAGTTGAAACTATACTGTACATTTTACTCTTGTTTGAGTATACTGTGATTAGATCTTGTATCATAATGATTTAATGTTCTCTGTGAATGTATGCCCAGCTATTAATGAAAGGATGGGGAAATTACAAGATAGTTATCAACGTCTTAACTTATTTTGTATTTCCACTCCAGCCGTCTGATGAAATGCATGGGATGAGTGAGTATCTGCTGGTGTTCCTAATTGAATTTTAGAAAAATATGTGAACCATTGACTTGAGTTATTCTTTAGATCTCTAGTTGGTTTTTGAAATGTGATTTCAAGTTTATGTTTGGCTTGATGAAATAACCAAGTTATTTGAAATGCTTTAAAGCAGGATGATTCAGTGAGTGCTGTATAAAATATAAATAGTGATCCAGTTATTTCAATTTATGTCTTACTGTTAAGAGTACAAGGTGGTTTGTAGATGCATTGTAGGTATTGTAGATGCTTTACGAGGTAGATTCTTAGCTGCTAAAGAGGGTTTGTTATTTGCTCGAGACTTAGTTTTAGGAGCATTTGGTTAGGAGGTTCTTAATGACTCGAATTGTGAATTATCATTTATCAATTATCATTCCATGGGACTATTCTTAATGACATTTTTAATGACAAATCCTTGAAATGTACCTGATAAAAATTGAATCAAGGACCTTCACAAAATCTATAAGACTATAACTACATCAGACTTTTTACATTCACCTATGTCTATCTATGTAATAGGTACAACAAATTTTGTTGCAGTTGACAAGTTGAAAGAGTGAAAATGAGGACAAAAAGAAAGGAAAATCCTAACTCATTCCTACTACACCACTTGCTCTACACCTTACTATTCCTTATTGAGATCAGAGGAAGGCAAAAAGCAATCCATAGACAAGCCACAAATGTTAAAATCAATCTCTTCAATCCTCCATGTCTCCTCAATCATTCGCTGGTGATTATGCGCCGTACCATACCTATATAAGATGGCCACTGTCTTGCCACCATGAGCTATGTTAATGCCATCCACATACTTATAGTCCTCAATCACAGACTCCATGCTTGTTTCCCAGAAAACTGAGTCATTTCCTTTAAAAGGTGTTGGGTATGACTCATATTGTGCCGTCAGCAGATATGCACGGGGCCTCGCTCCCCAGTGAGTGGGCAAGGGCTCGGGGGAGTCTCCCTGGCTGGGGCTATGGGGCAGTGGGGCAGTGCCCCCAGAACTTTTTTTGAGCCCCAATATTGTTGTTGGTCTCGTGTTTTATTATTTGTAGTTTGAGTTTGGGCCCATGAATAGCTACGGTGCTTAGAGTTGCTAAGCCTATATATTTTCTTGTAACCTGAGTGCATTGTACGAGTGTGTGTGAGGAAATATAGTAAATAGCTGGACGTAGCCCACACTGGGTGAACCAGGGTAAATTCTGTGTGTTATTTTCTTTTTCCCTTTCTCTCTTTCTCTTATCTTGATTGTTGTGCGATTGTTCGTTACCCAACAGAAGGTTTCTTTCTTACCAACTTGTTATCGTCGAATTTGACTAGCAGCCCCGTGCGCTGGCTGAAGTATCCCCAAACTGTGTGTCTTACAATTTCTGTATGGGACGTGTTCTATGCTTCGAGGATGTCATGTGCTGTCTATAACTTGAGTAAAAACAATCCTCATTGCTAATTGTTTTCTCTCCTACACATACTGCGTCTATGAACAAATAAACAGAGTCAAAAACAATCCTTGACCAAACCCCTTAACAGCTTTAACCATAATTAGTAGAATTAGGATAAGATTTATCTGGTTAAGCAATTTGTTACTCTTTATATTATTGTCAGAAAGCTTTTTTTACAGCTTTAAAATGTGAATTTGATATGCATGACTATGGCCTAAATGATAAATCAAAAGTTTAACTTGCATACCAAATGGAGAATGACTCAATTATTGATTAACAGGCATATATGAATCATTTAGTTTCTACAATTGAAACTGAAATTTGATAATTGCCCTTATTATGACAGATTGATTGACAATTCTTCAGGACTAACTTTAATTTTTCTTTGTTATATTAAGATTAAACTGTGTGGCAGTACCTATTCAACGAATTAAATTAATGTATTTATTGGCTATACATTATAAATCACAGCAACTTGTTATTAGCCAACAATATCATCATTGATTGGTGTGCTAGTAATGATAGATTTATGTTGCTGTAGTACCTGAAAGAAGCGGCGAAGGGGTCTAGGGGGGCCTTTGTTGGCTTGCAAAGGTTCAGAAGAAGATTGATTCCATGCTACCTTGCCATCACTCCCTGCACTTACCTTAAAACCAGAGACAATCAATTCAAAGTGCCACAAATCTGGGTTCTTTTGCCACAGCACAAACCCCCCTACTTCAGCCCTGCCTATGGGTTTGATGTTTTCGCCTCCTTGATGCATCTCCGAACCAAACATTCTCACTTGTCCCACTGCATACATGTTTTTCAGCGAATCCATTGCACTCATTCGTCCAATCGCAGCTATGTACTGCTGCACTATATGTTTGGCACTTGAAGCTTCCTGCACATCCAATAAGAAATGTGTGACATGCCAAAAGAAGATTTGCGCGTTTTTGATACATGAAACACACAAATAACATACAACATTCCTTTGCTAAGCTTATCAAATCAAGATTTCAACTTATCAGAAAACAACCATCAATTTTTGGGTATTGTAAGGAATAAAACTCATGTATAGTTCTTTTTGTCATTGGTATTGTACTCCAATCAAAGTTAAAGAGTTTCCTTTCACTAATTTTGTTATAGTAAAAGTTGTATAGATTATCTTAGGTCACTACTACAACAACATCATCAAAGCATTTCCAATCTGAATTAGAGTTTCTTTTTGGCAATTTATATGGTAAAACTTTGCTTAGAGATAGAATTTCCATTTGAGTAGACAACAACACCAAATCGAGATGGAAAGTTAATTCTGAACGCAAAAGTTAAACCATTAACAAAATACACAAGTTTTGTCTTGGTTATAATCTGGTACGTATAATTCATTAAACTCATGTACTGCAGGCAATTAAGTCTCACTAATTAATTAAATAACGTTAATAAGTAAACATCAACGAATTGACATGTAAATAAAGTGTATGGAAATCAAAGCTTACGTTGGAAGCATCTTTGAGGGGGCGAGTTAGGGTGTGACCGGATTGAACCTGAAGAGGGATGAGGGGACAGTCAACAAATTCATTACGTTGATAAATTGGTTCGTAAAAGATAAAAAATTCAAATCATTGAATGTCTATAAATACAACAAATTAGTCTAGTATATATTTAATGACAAATTTGTCTCTAAATTTTATTATTTAATATCAAATTGATCCTAAAAAAATATAATTTATTGTCAAATTAATCCTTAAATATTAGAACTTAATGATAAAATGGTTTCATAAATTTACCAGCATAATTAATTTATCACATTTTTTGTATATTCAAGGAGTAAATTTATAGTTTTAATATCTCATGATCAATTGGTCACCATATCACACTCTTAGAATAAATTTTGTTATGTAATTTTTTTTTATGAAAAAAATTTAGGTGAGTTAAATTTAAAAAAAAAATACTTAAATATAAATTCGTTCCTTAGCACCTAAATTATAAGGTTAGATTGGTCCACTGAAAATAGTTATATAAATAACAAGAATTTAATCTACTTCTATTTTGTTATAACTTATAAACAACCACTGAGTTTAATGTAATCACCGCAAGTCTCACCTCAACTCGTTCTGTTTCAAGTAATATTTTCTGTTTTTTTCCCTCTTTAGATATATGATGTATTATTCTCGCAACTAATTGGAAAATAAACAAATTTTAATTTATAAAGAAGGTCCAAGGACTTAAATGCTAAATTTAAAAGCAATTCCACACTTAATGGAGCGGTTCTAATAAGTCACCATAAGATACTAGTCTAAATTTTATCGGTCAAACATAAAAGGACACTAAAACTAGATGAAAGCAAATTAAGATCATTAAAGTTTTGACCTAAAAATAGAGTAAGTTTGAATCAATATGATGATAACTCATTGAACAATAAAATTCAAAAGCTAGCTCGCATCAAATGCCAACATAAAAACATATAAAACGCCAACATCATCAAGTGCCCCCCAAATCTCGAATATCTTGACTTTGAATTAAATCGCATTACATTTTCCACTTCATACCGAAAACCAAGCCTTTGGTATATTTTATTTTTAGTTCAAATTTCAAACAATTTTCCGATAGAAGAAAAGTAATTTTTTTATGGGTCCTATTAACCAATATTTTTAAGCATTAGTTAAGGAATTAAAAGAAAAAAATATTTATTGTATAAATCATAGAAAAACATAAAAAATATTATGGATACCATAATTTTTTCTCTCAATTTTTTATTTTTTACTTTAAGTTTTTTAATCAATGTCTTTAAAATATTAATTAACATTTGTATTTTTTTTATTTTCAAACTTAGAAAACACTCAATTAATTACTCCAACCAATAGTCAACACTGGTCATATGGCCATCTTTAGTGTTAGATCTTGAACTCAAGATCTGATGTTCACTAGATATTCTAATAAAAGAAATAAAGAGATCTCCAACATGAAGAATGAGTTATTGTACAATATCCTTCAAGATCTGTACATTGTTCAAAAAAGAATAAATTTTTTCTCTCTTTCTCTTTTCCTAATATCTCAAATTGAGATCTACCATTAAAGAAAAAAATTAGAAAGATCTTTAGAGATCTTTAATCCTATGTGATACTATAGGGTCCACCAAAAAAGGTTTAAGATTTCAATTTAAGATTTAGCACTAAAGATATGATTTGGTTAAGTGAGAGGGAATCAGGAAACTCGTCAAGTAGATGAAGAGAGAGAAGTGTCACGCTAACACAAATTCAATTATAAACAAAAGGGATTCCTTCGCCCATGCATTCACATTTCACATACTCATGAATTTTATATGATTAAATTAAATAAAGACAAGTTTGATTTATTAAAATAAAATATAACTCGTCAGATCTTAATCTAATAATTCCATTCAAAGGCAAGTTCAAAAACTATTAAGGATTTTCCGCATGTGTAACGATACATTGCATTGCAAACTTATAATTTGTAGTATTTTTCAAAATCTTAGAAGACTTGATTATAATATTACGTGACATGTTATAGTTAGTTCCCCATTTTTTCCTTAAAGATAATTCATAATATTGTCTACTTTTCTTCAATCTAAAAAACGAGCTAGCTAGATTCGTCTTCTCAATTTAAAATGACACAAGATATATTAGCAAATGCAAGAAGTTTAATAGTCTATTTCAGAAGCTCTTTCCCCTGATAATAAAGAACTACTGGTTACAGTAAAAAAGAAGAAGAAGAAGAAGAAGAACTACTAGTTAAAAAGAACTGACTTCATTCTTAAAAAAAGTTTTCTCAATAAGTAAAAAAAAATAAAAATATGTCTTCAAAATAGACCAATTCAAATCCGTGTATAGTTCACCTTATTTTAAAAACTCAGTTGTATTTTTTTTCATTATTCAAATTAAAAATAAAGTATTTATTTGATGACAATTCAAAGTAAAAAGATACATAACGAAGTCATACTTAAATTTAAAAATTAGATGAAAGACAAGTAACGATTTATACCTCTTATCCCATGCTTCATTAAAAATCAATATAAAATAAATCAACTAACTTCATACTTAAATTTAATAATTTTATTTTTCCTTTGAGTTTGACCAAATATTTACTAAAATTTCAATAAAAAAATTAAGAAATCTAACTCAATTGATTGAGCAATATAGATGAATTATTATAAATTTTTTATACTTATTTTTTATATTTCTACTGATAAAAAACACAAATAAAAAAGCAGACACGCCTTAAAGAATATAACTTAATTGGGTTTAATTATGACAATCAATATATATGTCAATTTGTTTCGCACTAAAAAATGCGGTAATATCTTAAGGAGTTCAATTTTTCTTTGTATAAAAGTTTACATAAGATTTTATTTTGGGTGAACAAAAGTTTACATAAGATTTCTAAATTTAATGTTATGAATGAAGAAAATGAATGAATTATCTCAAAAGCAAGGAGTGATTCACTCCTCTTTACCTGTAATAACATGTTACTCACTTTTTTTAACCGTAGCAGGTTAATCACTTTTTGTTTTTCAAAAGTTATCTAATGAATCACTTTATTTTAAATAAAATGAATGAAACTTGAGAATGTTTTAGTGTACTCCTTAATTTGTTGTCTATATTTGTTTTCTCAAATTATATTTTAACATGCACTAAAAATATTTTACCATAAAACAATAATTTTAAATTTTTTTTCATTTTTTTTATCTTAGTAATTAGTATGCCTCAATACGTTTAACCACACAAGATAAATACAAGTCAATACAAGGAGAATTTAACAAGTTGAACTAACATGTAACTTTGTTATTACAGTTTTGAGAACTATCTCAAAAATGATTGGACCACGTTACATGTAATAGTAGATTACTCTCTTTTTTTAATACGTAATAACATGTTAATCACTTTTTTTCTTCAGAAGTTGTCCAAATAAACCATTTTATTTTAAATAAAACTAATGAAACTTGAGAATTATGTTTTAGTGTTCTCTTTAATATTGTCGTCTATGTTTGTTTTCTCAAATTATATTTTAACATGCACTAAAAATATTCTATCATAAAACAATAATTTTACTTTTTATTTTTTACCTTTAGTCTGTGTCAATACGTTTAATCACAAGAAAAATGTAAGTCAGTATAACAAGTTTTTAACAAGTTGAACTGGCCTCTAATAGGCTATTGTAGATAAAAAGGAGCGATTCGCGGTGTCTCACAGATAGTTGACCGTAGTCACACCCAATAAATATTAAAACTATTCCAAAATTTGTTCACTTAAAAAGAAAAATCCAAGTTTAGTGAGTTTTTGTTATACCCCGATTAGAATGAAAAAAAAAATCTATTCACTTAATCTCTATTGTTATCCACATCTTAAGTTTTAGTCTCTATAAGAAATTATAATTTTTTGTATATCGACGAAAGCTTAATGAAAATAATTATACTTTTTTATAAACAGCCTACAACTGTTGATTTGACTAATCTCCATTCATATTAGGTTGCCCATTAAAGAATAAAATACTCCTAAATATTATTATTTCTTTCCAAGAAAGGATTGATTTCTCGCATTTAATAAGGGATGAGAGTGTTACCAATTAAACATTTGAGACAATAACTATATTGATAATGATCAAGCAATTGAGCACCTTTATGTGTTACTGGTTTGGTATCTTTCTCCAGAAGGATATTCTTGATTGTTCTGTTCAGTTTCGATACTGCCAAAGAGTTTTCTAGGTAAACAATTTTTTTAATTTACGAGAAAACACTTGATTGTGTATAGTATTTAAGGATTGCCCGAGATCATATACTACTTAATAATTTCTCCCTCAAGAGTTCCCAGTATATATATATTTTTTAAAAAACAAGTTAAAAATAAGAAGAAAAAATGAAATTAATTTTTTCATAAACAAAAATAAGTTCTCTATTAGCTAATTTTGAAAAGCTCACAAATACAGCTTCTCTAAAAGATAAGATAACATCTACAAATGAGCTAATGAAAAATTTATTTTAGTTTATGGAGAAGTTCATTTCATTTTTTTCTTGTTATTTTTTTCTTTTAGAAATTCTTCTAGAGAAACTTACATCCAATATGAAGAGAATGAATTTTTTTATCGAAGGATCATAAAAAAATGGGTCCAAACCTTTAGATTTGCCTCGGCTATCATGGTCATGGATTTGGAGATAGAAAGCTAGTCCAACTCCGAGATTGCTGACCGGGAAGGAAGGAATAATCCTATTGATTGTAATTTTCTCCATATCTCAAGAAAAGCATGAAAAAAAGGCTCCCTTTAACAAAAAGAAAACTTTGACTCTCAATGGGCCTATTGTTAAGAGTACCAAACCCAGTACCGAGGCCCAAATGACCGGAGAAAGAAAGAAAAAAGTGGACATTGGCGTAGTGATTTATTATTCCGCTGTTTGAAGACCTTTGGCAGCAACCTTGTTGTCTTGTACCTTGGCAACTGCATCCGTTGTTTACAATGAAGGCTACTCTGAAGGGCAAGTACGACGTCGACAAAAACGGCGCTGCCTTCGCCAACATCGCCCTCAACGCCGGCGACGTCAAGTTCCGAGCCTCCGTAACGGAAGCCACTTTCATTAACGGCCCCAGCCTCACCGGCTTGGCCCTCGCCGTCGAGAAACCCGGTTCCTTCATCGTCGACTACAACGTTCCCAAAAAGGTTCGCTACTTTCCCAAATCCTAGTTACTTATTAGATTAAAAACTAGCGAAGGTATGAGATAGGTAATTGTATGCAACCTTACTTATTTATATGCAAAGAAATTGTTTTTGGATTCAAAATTCAATAGTCATCAAGACACAACTTAATTTTATTGTTGTGTCAGGATTCGAGCTCTTAACATAATAATAAAGTTGTGTTTTGCTGACCTTTTCAAATCCCGAAACATTCTCTTTCTCTTTGCATTTGCAACTTGATACTTGGTAAGGTTGCATACAATATGGTTGCTCGTACCTTTGCAATCATTGCGAGCTAAGCTAGTTACTTAGATTAGATTATTTCAAAAAAGATCAAATAAAAAAATATTTCTGAAACCGTTTGAGGTTGTGTTTTTTTAGGACTTTCGGTTTCAGTTTATGAACACGGTTAGGGTTGGGGAGAGGCCGTTGAACTTGACCTACGCGCACAGCTGGGGCGACAACAGGACCGTCTTGGATGGAACCTTTGTGTATGATTCCGCGAACAAGGTTTCGGCCAATTACGCGCTCGACTCAGGAAACTGCAAGCTGAAGTACACCTATGTTCACAAGGGGTTGACCACGTTTGAGCCCGCCTATGACGTGGCCAAGAATACGTGGGACTTCGCCGTCTCGCAGAGGGTCTACGGTGGCGACGATACGTTGAGGGCCTCCTACCAGACGTCCAGCAGGGTTCTGGGAGTTGAGTGGTCGCGGAATCCCAAACACACTGCTGGCTTCAAGGTGAATGAGTTTACAAATGAATGTCTATGTTTGGATGCTAGTTGTGGCTGATTGACTTGTGTTTTCTTTTGTGAGGATTTTGATGTTTAAGTTTAACCTGTATGGTGGTAGAGTTTATACATTTGTGTGAGAATTTTGATGTTTAAGTTTAATATGTTTGGTAGAGTTTACAGAATTGCGGTGGAGATCCTATATTGACTAGTGATATAGTCAGAATAGTCTATATAAGCAGGATGCGTTCACCTCATGAGATAACTTTGGGATGAGTTAGGTCCAATTCCAAATTCTAATATGCTATCAGGGTCTACCTTAATGGTTGTTTGTAAACCAATCAGGCCACCCATAATCGGACTGTTATTAGATCACCTACAGATGTCTAGTCAGTTGTGTTGGTGATCTCACATTAACTAGTGATGTGGATGAAATAATGTGTATAAGTGGGGGCAACTCTCTCACTTCATGAACTAACTTTTGAGATTGAGTCAGTCCTAAATCCAAAATCTAAGATTGTTATTATTTTTTTCTTCATGATTTTGTGTTTTGCTTGAGTTGATTTTGGATGACACATTTTGCTTGTTAGTGTGTTGTGTACATTTAATCTCTTCCCACAAACGCTTGAAATTTTGGACATTGGTGGAACCAGTCTTACTATATGCTTAGAGTTAGAAAATTGGTTGCTTTATATTTTGCTAGAGGGTTCATTCATGGTTGATTTTTAATAGTAGAAACTTCAAGCATTCATTGTGGGAAGGAGTTTTGTTTGAAAATATAGAGCTAGTAGGTTTTGTGAAGTTGGTTATGTGGGAGGAGGTGCAAATTGCTTCCTGAAGATGGGACAAGGGGGGTTTGGAAAATGATTTCACGTTTCTTGGGTGCTAAGAATCAAAGGAAAGGCTGTATTGGATTATTTATGTAAGGCTCATATGATATATCTAGAATCCTAAATGGATAAGAATTTGTTAAAGGGTTGCAATGGGTATTGATATCTATCTTCATTCTCATTTGATCGTATGACAAAGTTGCTTATGCTTCATTGGTAGTCTTGATTTTTCCCTTGTATCATTATTCCTTACATTCGTTAACCTTAATTAGTTACATATGTGGGGCATACAATGAGTTACTTGTCAGTGCTGTGGTCTTTCTCTCTGTATCTTCAAAATATATCTTACAGACTTGGATAAACATTAGAAGTTAGAACTTGTTCATTTTGACTTGTAGATGCCTTGCCTTGACTGTTTTTCTGTTAGTAACTTAATCCATGGAGGTTTCACTTTTGAGGATTCTGCTATAATTTTTTTTATGCATGAAATTTGGTTGACTCCCCCTCCCCATTATATTAAGTTGTTCCTGATTATCATCTTTTTGTTTCTCTGAGATTGTCTAACATTAAGCTTTATCTTCCAGATTGTAGCATCTGTTAACTTGGCCGAGGAATTGAAAGCTCCCAAACTTGTTGCTGAGACCACATGGAATTTTGAGTTGTAGATTGGTTCCAATATATTGTTTCAATTGCTTGATAGGTTTACTGTCAAGTTTTGAAGGCTTTTTGGTCACCATTGGGCATATTTTTGCCTTTGAATATTATATGCTTGGAAGTGTTTTGATCATGTTATGAGCAACTCTGGCATTAGTTGTCCAGCAACAACTTCCCATTTGATTTTAAACTATTTCATATTCACATTACAAAAACCTGTAATTGCTTGCCTATAAAATGTGCTCAATTATTCTCATAAAAGTTATTCTATATAGCTTTTCTGTTCGATCTTTTTCCATGCACATGAGAATGGTTTGAACTTTGAAGGATATCTTGTTCTATTTGGAGCTGTATTGTTTCATTGTAAGTTTGAAGTGTACAACTTATTTGGATCACTTTATTATGCATTTTCAACTTGTATGTTAGCATTTCAAAAAGGCTTTTCTAGGAACAAAATAAATAAATTTAATAGCATTTGAGTTGTAGTTATGCACTCAAAACTGCAGAGTGACTTGTATCACTGATAACATGTTTGGCAGTTTTATTGCGCTATAACAACAGATTTAAATGTGCTGTAATTGTATATAAGGGTAGCGGGTATATCAAATTCACTCCATGGATAGTAAGAGAAATTGATTGTCATAGTAGGTAAATTAATTACAATCTTAGGTAGTGTTCGGTTGTGTGGAAAGTAGTCAATAAATGAGTGACAATTTTCAAATTTTGGTATCAGTCATTTACTTTTATATTTATTTCAATTCAAAACTTTCATCTCAATTATATTTCTTTCTATTTTATTCTACTCAACTGAACGCAAACTTTCAAAACTTACCTTACGTAGGCTTTTTTGATATAGGTCTCTTGAAAAGGAGTTTGACACACTCAATTCGAGTTTGAGTCTAGAGGTGAGTGAATTTTGGTGTTGGTGCTATCATGTATATATAAGGGAACTTCTAGTCTGTCCTTGATTAAATCACTGGGTGGTTGACTATTTGATAAGAAGATAAGAGCATTCTCCAAGAGCTGTGGAGAGAACCTTTATATTTAGTTGAGAGTATTGTCTTTATCATCTTCATGAAGGGGGTTTGGAACATTAGCTGTTTACGTATCTTGGCTTAGGCCAAGATCCGGAGCAACAACACTATTGCATTAGTAGCCAAATCTATACAACTTTGATTTATCAAGCTGAAAAAGGCGAAAAAAAGATCAAAACAACAAATATTAGCCAGTGTGTGTAAGAGAGAAGTTCTAAGTGAAGAATACGGAGTTTCAACGGAATGAAGGATTTTTATATTACTGCCTCCTCTATTTATATATTTGGGTGACTCAATAAATTAAATATTTGAAAAATTACAAAAAAATCTATATGTACCTCTAAATGGCAACAGAATAATTTCGAGAATTTTATTGTATATAACCCATCGCTGTATGTTTCACACACTCCTCGCAAGACATTTTCAGCTTCAGCTTCCATGTATGAGCTTAAAATGCAACAATTATGACGAGCCATATTACGGTGCTTAACACAAAACCATGCAAATATGCATGGTAAGACACATGTACATCTGGGCTAGTTACTTTTATTACCATGTCAAGAATCAATTACAAATGCACGTTGGAGAAAAGAAAAGAAAGAAAGAAAATTAAAGAAAAAGACGTGATATAATGAAAGGAAAAAAAAAGAGATAATGGGCAAAATAATGAAGAGAAAAAGATGGAAAAAGAAAAAAAGGGTACGTGAATATAACTTGGGTAGATTTATTCCGCATTTGTAGTCTCTACTCTTGTCTTGTCTCTTGGCTTTTGCATCCGTTTCCGTTCCATTATTTACCATGAAGGCTACTTTGAAGGGCAGCTACGACATCGGAAAAAACGCCGGTGCTGCTGCCACTCTCGCCGTCAACCCAGCGACGTTAAGCTCAAGGTTTCCATAAACGGTCCCAGGGTAAACGGTTTGACTCTCGGTGTCGAGAAACCCGACTCCTTCATCGTGGACTACATGATTGTCGAAAAGGTATGTTTAAGTTTTTTTAATTTTCACACATTTTATCATCCTAATTTTTTATTTTTTTTAATTTTCGTCCACTTCTTTTTCTCTGCATGAGAATTTTACCATTATGTTTTGTAATTTTTATGCATTTTATCATTCAAGTTTTTTATTTTACTACTATGTTACTAACAAAAGGACTTCGGTTTTGAAGGATATTAACATTTTGTTTCACATAACAAATCATTAAAATATGCAAAATTAGAAAGCATGATAAAATGCCATATATGCATAAAAAAACCTGGGTGGTGAAATAATAATAGTTGAATAATAAAATATACAATTAAGTTAAGAAGTTATCAATATTACTTGACAGATTATTTTGTCTTTTGAGCATACATGAAGAATTCAATCTTTAAATTTGTGTACCTGGAGGTTAATACTTTGGAGAAATTACTATCAATTAATTTCTAGAAATGCTTCAGCTTTTACTAAAGATAAATAAGAGATTTAAATAAAAGTATATACATAAATTGATTTTACTTTAACAGAACAACTTAAATTATTTTATCATATAGTTACTAATAGAAAAAATTATCTAAACAAATTAAACATTGTTATGAAACAGTTTCAATTTGTTGTTAAATTTCAACAAATTAAACACACATCAGATCTAAAAATTATGTGTTTCTTTAATATTGTTTTCTAATAAAAACTGATTTTTTAATAGGCTGTGAAAATAGCCGTTCTGCAGAGAAATAACAGTATAAATATAACAAAATAATAAGCACACCATAAAATAGGCGTTGGAAAAAAACACACGCATACATTAACTTGATGGACAATGGAAAAGAGTGAAGGACAAAAACCAAAAATCCAACATTGAAATCTGAGAATTGATTCTCCCATGACGTAGAAGCAGCTCCAGAGCAACTTCACCCAAAATCGATTTTGAATACGTGAATTAAACATCCACGTCCAGGGGTTGCCAAAGGGCCTTCAACGCTTATATATATGTCTCAATAAATCATTCCTATTCCTCTTCTTCTTCCTCTAGCTCTTCTAGTTTCTAAGTAAGACGCATTTGATATGTGATATTTTGGACCAAAACTCACCGACGTGGGGCTGGCATTTTTTGCATAATTCAGGGCAATTTCTGATTTCTAAATGTTCAAGTGCGGTGAGGTGATGAATGTTATCTGGGAGAGATATAAGCTTTGGACAATCTGATATACGAAGTACTTTCAGATTAGTCAGAGTTGACAGCCACTCCGGAAGCATTTCAAGATTGTCGCACTCTGAAATAAACAACGTCTGTAAGGAGTTGGCAGTTTCTTGAAGCCATTGAGGCAAGCCCACCAGCTGTGGTAAACCACGAAATCCAACAAATTTTAACTTCAACTTGGGGTTTTGTTCTTCATGGTGGTCCTTCCACAGATCCAAGTCCAGATTAACACAGCGTGCAACAATCAGAGTTTCTAATTCAGGAAAATTTGTAACATCCAGCTGCAAAGACTTCAGACTATCGCAGTCATAAACACCCAATGTTTTAAGAGCAGGGAACTTCACCCCTCCAAAGATAGACACCATATTATGGCTTGATTCAATATACAGTACTGCAAGCGAGATCAAGTTGGTAATCTCACTGTAAGGCAAAACAGGTTGCTTTGTAGTTATCTCCAAATGCCGAAGACTAATCAATTTTCTTAATCCTTTGGGCAATGCTTCCAGCTCCTTGCATCCCTCAACACTCAACAACTGCAAATTTTGGAGCTTGCAAATAGAATTGGGGAGTCTCTTGATGTTGCGATTATTCTCAATGCTGAAATATCTCAAGTGTTTCAACTTACCAATGGAACGTGGCAAAGTCTTGCATGTCGACTCACTTAAATCCAAAACTCGCAATAATTTGAACTTTGACACACAAGTATTTAGCAAAGCTTCAACGTTGGCTCCTTCTGCACCATTTGAGAACATTATGGTTCTCACAGCTACCGATTTTGAGGTGAATGAATTTCCAAGACAACTGTAATCAGCAAAAGACAGGTGCCGAATATTCTCAGGAATATTTTGAATGTGAGAATTTATAAGTAGACACTCATCTTTTGCAACAAACAGGGCAAGATCATGCACCAAATCATGCATTTTAAACATATAAAAAGTGCCATAATCGAAAAAATCTTGAAGGAAAGATCTTGACAGTAATTCATTCAGATACTGTTTGGCAACATCTTCTGGTGTCTCATTATTTCTAGGTGATGCAAGGAGACCAAGTGCCCCCCAAAGTCGGGTTACTTCTTCACTTATCATCCTTTGGATAAAGGGAAAACAATGCAAAACATTGCCTCAAATAGGAGGGTAAGAAATCATAACTTAATTTGAGTGCAGGTAAAATGTCATCTTTTTTTTGTGGCAAATTCCAAATTTCATTGTCTCTCACATATTCCCAATCATTTGCCTCAAATTTTGAAAACAATAAACTCCCCATTGTTCTCACAGCCAATGGAACCCCTCTGCATTTTTTCACAATTTCTTTCCCAATATTTATCAAATGAGGATGTTTTTCTTCTTCGCCTTCTTTAAATGCCCATTTGACAAAAAGAGACAACGAATTCTCCGAAGAAAGACCTTGTAACTCGTGAGGGGTAACTGTGCCCATCATGGAAGCAATGGAAGGACTACGTGTAGTCACTAGAATTTTACTTCCTGCATCAGCCCCTACTTGTTGTATTGAATTCCTCAGCTCAACCCATTTAACACGGTCATCATTCCATACGTCATCCAAGACGAGTAAGAATTTTTGATCGGCAAGTTTGTTTGTCAATTGATTTAGTGATTGCCCAGGATCGACCATGTTTAAATTTTGTTGGTGAAGAGGAGCATCAGCAACATTAGCAGAATTGATGATTTTGACAATGAGTTGGTTAATGTCAAAGTCATCAGAAACACACACCCACATCTTCAATGTGAAACACTTATCTATCCTCTTATCATTAAACACAAACTTTGCAAGTGTAGTTTTTCCCAAGCCTCCCATCCCCACAATGGGGATAACAGAGAGACTTTTATCATCATCATTGGGATTCTGCTGCATCAAAAGCTCTATGATCTTTTCTTTATCATGTTCCCTTCCTATCACATTTGAATCACTCACACGGGAGTGTGTCATTTCTCTCCGATGCACAGCACGTCGATCAACATCATTTGTTCGAAGACCAAACTTATCCCTATCAGCTGCAACCTTGTCTAGCCTCTTGCTGACATCTTTGATTTGTTGAGCCATCTTGGAACGAAAAAGAAGTGGCTTAAAATTTCTATTAATTCATTTCACAACATATATATTTGACTCATTTATATTTCTAATAAGCGATATCCTATACATAATTATTCTTAAAAGCTTTTTTATTTTAAAAAATTCTTAAAATCTTAATGTCTAGAATAAATTCATCATATGAACTTATTAATTTAATCAAGGAAAAAATATGTTTTAGAACCTTAGAAATTAATGAATTTTATTTTAGATTTTAATAAAAGTATATTAAATATTCAATAAAGTAAAAATTTTGTTGTTGATTCTTGATATTTTGTTTTAGTTATTGATAAATTAATAGATTTTAATTTGGATTTTTAATAAATTTTGTTCATTTAAAATCAAATATCAAGAACAAAAATAATTTTTTAATTTATTAAGAATTTTTTATAAGAAACTCAAAATAAAATTTATTAATTATGGGATACCTAAAACATATTTTAGCTTTATGGTAATTAGTTTTCAAAACTTACTATATATTTGTATATAGTTTGCATCAAAGTTATCAATATCAACATAGATGGTCGTTAGGGAGACCTCGACCATTGTGTCACATTTAAAAAATAATATTTGTCAAAATGTCATGTGAATAGTGTTATTTTCAATACTACCATGTGGGCTAATTCGCTACATGTTCTGTCAGTTGATATGGCGTCAATTCGTTGACCACGTATTTTGCTACAGGGTCGGACGAAATAGGTGTTCAAAGTGTTAGTGATCGGGCATAAATGGGCAAGACACGTGGCAAACACTATGTATTTTGCTGGGGGCCAAGCGAAATACATGCAAAAAAAAAAAAAAGACATTAAGAGATGTCCGATGGAAATATCCATAACTTTTGAATGGGTGGTGATATTAATTATATAAATTTCAAATAGTCATAACTTTTGATAGAAATGTCCGATGGAAGTGTATGATATGTCAAAACGCTCGAAATTAAGAGAAGAATGAGATTTGGTCCACTATTTTTTTCCAAAAAAGCCTCTAAGTAGGTCAAAATTAGGATTCAGGATTCAATTATCCAAAAAATTTCTTGTTTTTCTACTTTTTTAATTATTTAATCAGTTAATTTAATGCTATTTTTTTAATTACTTCTCTTAATTTCAAGCGTTTTGACATATCGTACGCCTAGATCGGACATTTCTATCAAAAGTTAGATCATTTGAAGTTTATATAATCAATATTACCACTAATTCATGCATGCGTGACACGTGCCCCAACAACTTTTTTTTGTCACGTATTTCGCTTGGCCCCCCAACAAAATGCATAGTATGGGAAATACATGGCTAACGAATTGACGTCAGTTGACATAATTTGCTGGGACGTGTAGCGAATTAGCCCACGTGACAGTATGGGAAATAACGCTGTTCGCATGGCATTTTGACAATTTTTTTTAAAATGTGGCACAATGGTCGAGGTCTTGTCTTTAGTTGGGCCTTGAAAGCATCACCTACGTTATCAAAGGTTGAAAAACCCATTATCCATGAGGCCATATGGCTGCAATACATATGAGAAGTATCTCAGGGAAAAAACTGTCGACGGTCTCTATTTCGAGACCATTCGCCACTTCTAAAAAATTGTCGACGGTCAGCGCAACGCGCCGCAGAGCTTCCTCGCCGAATGCTACATGCACCACGCCTCCGCACACCGTTTCACCGAGCGAATCGTCGAATCAATCGTCGATTGCAACCGCACCTTCGCATTGGACCCCACTCACCGAGTCAATCGCCATTTCTGGGTTTTATGGATTTTTTTTTTTGCAAATCCACTCCACTCCTCAGCACCAACTTCTCCCGCTCTTTGCCATTGATGTCCCTTCTTCCACTTCACGCGAATCGTTGAATAGCAAGAAGGTCCTCTTCTCCAACAGCAACTACGTCAGCTTCTTCTTATCTGAGGCAACGGATAGATGAATCAATACTGAAAGAATTGTCATGAGGACGGCGTGGTTGGTGACACTGCGGTGATGGAAGTTATTGACAAAACAAATTCAGTCAATAATCGATCATGAATCTGGACCATTTATTTTTAATAATATATTATGCGATAAAAAAACACTGTTTCACAAATTTACCTAAAAAAATCGACCTCATGTCAGAATCTGTCCATTGATTATTACCAAACATGCAGATGCAGCACAAGATAACCATGAAGTTTCCCCTACCACTAAAATGTGCAGCAAATTTGATACTATACATTGCTGCAATTAAACGAGTAGATTTTATATTCATTTTAAGACAACAGTACTTTTATTAATTCATGTTTTATGATTTTTTTTCATTTCTGTTTAACAAGTCAAGGTTGTTGCGTGAATCAATTTTCTTACTTTTTTTGGTCCTAAATTAGTCAGTGTTTTTAACTGAACTCTATCAATTATCCATTAGTACATAAGGAAATTTCTAAATAGACAAACAAAATTCCACAAAATATCTCAACTATGTTCTAAACATATTTTCATTTCCAAAATATTATTTTTTAAATCTCTGGATTATTCACTGGTTGTTTCATAATTCTCTTTTCTTAGCTTAATTTATTATATTTGTTTAATTAAATTTCTATCTTGATGTTCACGGAAATTATTTTTACACTTTAGATACTTTTTTAAATTTTATTTTGAGCTTCAATTTTATTTTCCCTTAAGTTTTAAAAAAGAAAAAAAAAGAATATATTACAAGAACTAAAACAGAATAACGAATAGCCAAATCCAAAAATAGGAATTTTACAAGAATCATTTTGAAAATAAAAAATGTAAAGGCCAAACAAGAAAAAGAAGTATATTATAAGGACAAAAAATATATTTAATCATATTATTGTAGAGATTAAAACAAAAATACATATTAA